>JASDQU010101390.1:107556-129257 GCA_032191745.1 Picea mariana
TGGTCCTTATACAATTACCGACATGATTAATCCACAATGGGGATTAATCCAATAACAATAATAATAATAATGACATGATTAATCCACAATGGGGATTTAATCCAATAATAATAAGAATGCTCTTCGCAGTTACATTATTTCAACAAGGAGGACAACATCATCAATATCATCTTGGAACACTGACTGGCGTATCTATAAATCATCGAAAATTTTCTTCATCGATAACATCGTCATCCTCAAAGGAATGCAATCATCATCTGCATCAATATGGATTAGTATAAAACTAATACATCATCTTTATAGCACGAAGCTGGTTCATCATCATAATACAGGACTGGCTTTACGTCACAACTCTCAAACTGGAAGCACAATACTCATCTTGCTTTACGTCACAACAATCAAGCTGGAAGCAAGGTACTTGTCTTGCTTTACGTCATAGTAATCAAGTTGGAAGCAAGATACTAGACGGGCTTTATGTCACAGCTGTCAAGCCGGAAGCACAATACAAGTCTCATCTCATCGTGTTGCTTTACGTCACAGCAATCAAGCTGGAAGCAAGATACTAGACTGGCTTTACGTCATAGCTGTCAAGTCGGACGGACAATACTAGTCTCATCTCATCGTCTTGCTTTACGTCACAACAATCAAGCTGGAAGTAAGATACTAGACTGGCTTTACGTCACAACTATCAAGCCGGAAGCTCAGTGCTAGTCTCATCTCATCTTCTTGCTTTACGTCCCAACAATCAAGCTGGAAGCAAGATACTAGACTGACTTTACGTCACAGCTATCAAGCTGGAAGGTCAGTGCTAGTCTCATCTCATCTTCTTGCTTTACGTCACAACAATCAAGCTGGAAGCAAGATACTAGACTGGCTTTACGTCACAGCTATCAGGCCGGAAGCTCAGTACTAGTCACATCTCATCTAGACTTGCTTTATGTCACAACGGTTAAGCTGGAAGCATAGTACTAGGTATATCTCATCATAGTAAACCACTCCCCCTTTCAAGGAGGGTCCTTTCAGACTATACCAAGCTTATCTCGAAAGTGCTCAAACTTTACATGAGATAGAGGCTTGGTCATCACATCAACAATCTGTTCATCCGTGCCAACGTACTAGCGCTTTATGGCTCCTCTCTGCACCATGCCACGGATGTAATGATATCGGATCTCTATGTGCTTCGACCTGTCATGAAATACAGGATTCTCTGTCATCTTTATGCAGCTTTGGTTGTCACATAGGATCGTGGTTTCTTCCATCTCTAGGTCAAATAGACTGGTCAACAACTTTCGAAGCCATATAGTTTCGCAGCTGGCAGAACATGCAGCAATGTATTCTGCTTCCGCTGTGCTGAGAGCAATGCTGGATTGCTTCCTACTCTGCCACGAGATCATGGCTGATCCCAAACTGAAACAACATCCTGAAGTGCTTTTCCTGTCAGAGACACTTCCTGCCCAATCTAAATCAGTGTACCCACTCAATGTGAAATCATGATCTCCATCATAACTGAGACCACAATCTAATGTACCCTTGAGGTACCTCATCACATGTTTTGCAGCCACTAGGTGAACATGTCTGGGTTCTACCAGAAACTGACTCAAGGTGTTCACGGCAAAACAAATAATTGGTCTGGTGTTCGTCAGGTACATCAGCGATCCAATAATCTATCTATACAACGTAGCATCAATCAATTCTGACGAAGTGTCGACCAGCAGCTTCAACTTCGTTTCCATGGGTGTATTCATGGACTTGCACTCTAACATGTCGAATCTCTTCAGGATTTCGACTGCATACTTCCCTTGGTTAAGGAAGATCCTCTCTGGACTCTGCCATACCTCAAGACCTAAGAAATAATGCATTAGGCCAAGGTTTTTCATCTCAAATTCTGAAGCGAGTCTCTTTTTACATTCAGTGATGAGCTTTTCTTCTCCAGTTAAGAATAAGTCATCCACATATAGCAATAATATCACTGGCTCATCATTCATAACCTTGAAGTAGAGGTTAGAATCTGCTTTACTCTTGGTAAAGCCCAAACTCGTTTTGAAACTGTCTATACAGCCATACCAAGCTCTAGGAACTTGCTTCAATCCGTACAGAGCCTTCTTCAACTTGCAGACATGAGACTTCCTGTCTTCAACTTCAAATCCTTGAGGTTGCTCTATATACACTTCTTCTTCGATGACACCATTTAGGAAAGCTGTCTTTACGTCCATTTGGTGTAACTTCCACTTCATCTTAGCTGCAAGGGCTATGATGGTTCTGATTGAAGTGTATCTGACTACAGGAGCGAATGTCTCTTCATAGTCAATGCCTTCCTTTTGAGAAAAGCCACGAGCTACAAATCTTGCTTTATGCTTTTCAATACTTCCATCAGCAGCATGTTTTATTTTGAAAAGCCATTTGGAAGATACCACGTCCTTACTCTTCGGTCTGGGAACTATTTCCCATATATCGTTCTTTATTATGGATTGGTATTCTTCTGTCATAGCATCTGCCCATTCTTTCTTCTGAATGGCTTCTTCAAAGCAAGTAGGCTCTTTCTCTAGGAGATCACACATCAAAGCCATATAACTGGAGAATGGCTTAGGTCTCTTTACCTGTCTCGTGGTTCCTTCAGGAACACCATACTTCTCTCCATCTTGAATAAGCTCTCTTGCCAAAGCAGGATTTCTTTTATGGGAGATCGTCATCTGAGGAGGTTCTTGAAATTCTACTATGTCATGATCTTCTAGAATTTCCTCATCAGGGGAAGTTACGACTTCCCTCACTGGTTTAGTAGCTCTGGGAACCTCTCTCACTGATTCTGCAATTCTGGGGGTTACAGGTTCCTCTTCATATACTTCTTCAGGCTAGCATCTTTTCGATTTCTTGAGTGCTGCATCTTCATCAAAGGTCACATCCCTCTGGTTTCTTTTCGGTGAACATCTCTTCCGGGGTCTTGAACCCAAGTGCACTATGGGACAATCGGTTTTGCACATACATGGCTGTCATTGTTGCTTCTTCCCATGAGCACATTGGAAGATCTTGATCATGGATCATGGTCGTCACAACTTCCATTATGGTCTTGTTCTTCTTTCAGTTACACCGTTTTGTTGAGGATTATAGGGAGTAGTGAGTTTCCTTTTGATCCCAACATTTTTTGCAGAAGTTCACAAACTCTTTTGAGGTGTATTCTCCTCCATTATCTGACCTGAGTATCTTGATCTTTCTTTCAGAAAGATTCTCTATCAAGGCTTTGAATTCCTTGAATTTGTTGAACACTTCATCTTTAGAGTTCAAAAGATACACCCAGGTCTTACGAGAATAATCATCAATAAATGATACATAGTATACATACCCACTAATGGAGGACGATGGCATTGGGCTACACACATCTGAATGAATGAGTTCTAGGACTCCTTCTACTTTGCTATCTCTCTTTGGAAAAGGGTTCATGATGTTCTTCCCTTGTGCACATCCATTGCACACGCCTTCATGGTCAACCTTGAGTTCTGGTAGACCTGTGACAGCTTTGCATACGTATGGTAGCACCTTGTAGTTGATGTGAGCTAATCTTCTATGCCAAAGTTCACATGAGTTCTCAATGGTGTGGGTCATGGAAGCTTCTGAGTGACCCTTTAGCTTATACAAGCCATCTTCTTCTTTTCCAATGATGATTGCTTCATTTATGGTTTCTTCTTTAGTACGTTGCCTTCTACAACTATAGCTTCCTTAGGATTATTACCTGTGACCTGGAACAAGGTCAACAAAACAACAAGCAAGAGTGATATCCTTTTTGTAATATAAAGCAATAGCACGAACAATCATCACAGTAGCTCCTTTAGAGCTATCACTTGTAACTTGTCTAAAGCAAAAGATTAAATGTAAGGAATACAATACGAAATGAAGTCAACACTCTCATAGTGTTGTGATCAACCATTCCTCCATGGTAACCTGGAACCTGGAGTCTTGTCCTTGAGTGCGTTGCTACTTTCCTTCCATGTCTCCTTTACTCAAGATGACAAGTGTTTTCTTCAACCTGTCTTTTGTACTAGGACAATATGCTCTCTTGACAAAAGGTTAGGTTAGAGAATGAACTCTATGATCTCTACTTTAATCCATCTAATATTTTGATCATAGCTTCAACATGCAACACTGATCAAAATAATGTCATAACAAATAGATGCATATCAGAATAATCGCACCTAGGTTGCATAATTCCTTTGAATGTGTTGGATCTTGAGATCCTTCTGGATCTATGGCAAGAGATCCCTTCTCCTGCGAATACTCTTTAAAGTTTAACCATTTAAACATATGTGAGTACATACCTCTGATAGCATTTGCAGGTAGTGGCTCCATCTGGCAGCAGTGGTAATCATTACCAACTCTTAAAAACTTCAAGGGTGACTGCAACTGATACTACGGCTAATACTTCAACTGGTACTGCAACTGCAATTGATACTGCAACTGCAACTGTAACTTAGGGTTTTATGAGGAAACCCTAATTTTTCAAGCTTCGAATTTTGAAATTCTGATTCAAGGGATAGATGCACTGAGCTGAGGCGAGTAAGCTGGTGTAGTCAGATTTATGAAAATCCAACTTTTACCCCCTCAAACTTGACTTGCGGATTTTTGGATTGGTGCTTCTGGTTTTCTGGTACTTTGTGAAACTAGGGTTTCACTTTCTGGGAGATCTAGCCACTGAAAAGGTGCGCTGATGATGCCAAAATGATCCTTGAGGGAGGGCACACTTTTCTAGATGGTTTTAGGGCTGAAATTCCTCACCAACAGAAAACCCTAATTTGCATGTACGGCAACAGTGACGTTTTTCACTTTCTCTTGTGAAAGATGCTCTCTTCAGCTTGGCTCTGATACCATGTTAATGTTTAAGCCATTATTATAGTTCTTTGCATTTCAATAGATAACAACAACATAAGACAAGATCACTGAGAAATACACAATCACAAGAGACAACACATTTATCCTGGGAAACCCTCTAGGGGAAGAAAACCCAACAAAACTTCCTTATTATAGATAGCCAATACAATGCCAAGAGATAACTCAAACAAGTATAGATAGTCCTCTCCCAAAGATGCGCCTCTCTCTCTCTCTCTCTTCTCTAACTGCGACTCCGAAACTTGTCTCTTAATGAACAAGTGAGTGTGTGTCTAAGTGAGGCGCTAGCCTCTTTATTTATACAAGACTGGCACGTGTGGAAGTGTCCTTTCACTGGCAGGGCTAACTTCTTCTTCTGGGTGGTTATAACCACCTTTATTATATTCTGGGGCCTCTTTGATATATTCTGGGGACGACTTCTTCTTTTGCCTATTACAATTACATTATGACCAATTCGCAAAAGGGGATTTGGTCCTTTATAATAACCGACATGATCAATCCGCAATGGGGATTGATCCGATGAATAATATATCAAATAATAATCAGAATACACTTTGCAGTTACATTATTTCAACAGGAAGCATACTCTTCCACCATGGCATCTCTCCACACCTACTGCTGTGATGCCTCCTCAAAGTTGGAAGGCTTGGCCTCTAATAGTTCTCTCATCAGAGCCATATAGTTGGAAAATCTCTATGGTGCTCTACTCTCTCTGATAGAAGTCCTAGGAGCATCAACATACTCTTGTGCCTCTCTCAAGGTCTGCTCTGCCCATTTGGTCTTCCTCCCTCTGAATACCTCCTCCGGAGTCTTCCTCCCCAACACCTTGTGAGGACTCCTGTTCTTTATGTAGACTATAGTGTTGCAAGTCTCTGCCCACAAGAATCTAGGCAGGTCCTGATCGTACAACATGGCCTTCGCAGCCCGAACAATGGTCATGTTCTTCCTTTCCGTCGCCCTATTCTGCTGTGGGTTGTACGGAATAGTCAACTCCCTCTTTATCCCAACACATGCACAAAAATCCTTGAAGGCCTTTGAGGTGTACTCGCCTCCATTGTCGGATCTCAGTGTCTTGATCTTTCTTCTCGTTTGGTTCTCCATAAGAGCTTTGAACTCTTGGAACCGACTAAGGACCTCGTCCTTGGTCCTCATGAAATAGATCCAGGTCTTTATGGAATGGTCATCAACGAAGGTGACATAATACTCTTACCCACTCAAGGATACTGATGACATGGGCCCACATACGTCTGAGTGTATCAAGTCAAGAATGCCTCCTGTTCTGCTGTCACTGTTTGGGAAAGTTGTCTTAGTGTACTTCCCCATAGCGCATCCCTTGCATACCTCATGATGCTCTGTGTTGAAATATGGAAGGCCTGTCACTATCCCCTTGAGCACCTTAAGTGCTCCATGATGCAAATGTGTTGTCCTCCTATGCCATAACTCTGCCATGTCCCATGCGCTGCTCACCAATGCTCGGGATGGCTCAAATTGAAGCCTGTATAGCTTCTCTCACCTGTCTCCAATCACTTTAGCAGTCTTAGAGTCCTTGGGCCTGATGTACACTCTTCCATCCTGAAATGAGACCACATAGCCCCTATCCTCCAAGGCTGAAATTGATATTAGTTTCTTCGTCATACATAGAACATATAACACATCTCTCACCATCAGTGGTTTCTCGGACTCCCTCTGAAATGTCACTGCTCCATGGCTTGGTGCTCGACACTTGGCATTATTGCCCATCTCAGTAACAAGGTACATCTCCTCCTCCTTCAAGTTGGAGAAGTAATCTCGCACTCCAGTCATGTGACTAGAGGTGCCACTGTCTATATACCATATGCCTGAACTGGTTGAACTGGAGAGACATGCAATGAGCGAAAATTCACTCTCAAATCTAGCTGCAAACTCATCAATTTCCGTTGAAGCTGATGTTGCCATTTGTGACTTCTTGTTGCCCTTCTTATTGTTTGGGCATTGACTGGCAAAGTGTCTTGGCTTGTGACAAGCAAAACATTTGATTTTGCTGAAATCCTTCCGCTTCTCTCCCTTTGAGGTTTGATCCCCATTGGGATCATTCTTTCCTCTGAACTTTCCCTGCAGAGCAAGGTTCTTCTCATCCTCAATCTTTGGCTGACTGGCCTGTGAAGACCCAACTCACAACTCCTCCTGAGTAAAATCGTCCCACAACCTCTCCCAGTCGGGAAGCTTCTTTCGTGCAACGACACCTCGGACAAACACGTCCCACTGCTTGGTGAAGCCATTCAAGGCTGCCCTCACTAGCTCAATCTCATCCACGGTCTCCCCAACTGTTGCCATCTCATCTTTGATCTGAGTGAACTTGGTGAGATATGTAGCAACATAATCTCCCCTAGCCATCTTTGTGCTCTTGAGTTTCTTTCTGATCAACATCATTTTTCTCCGGTTATCTGACTGGTACAACTTGGTCAATGCTTCCCACATATCCTTGGCTGTATTCTTTCCAATCATGTGAGGAATGATGTGGTCCTTTACTGCATCAATAATGATTATTCTTGCCTTCACATCCTTCTTGTTGTGAGTTGGTTGTTGTGCTAGATCCGTTGGAAGTATTGCTGTCCCTTCAACAAAGTCCCACAATCCTCGTTCCTCCAGCACTAGAGCAATTCACTCTCTCCATGGACTGAAATTTGAAGCTCCCTTCAGTCTGTCCTCAATCCTTAAGCCTGCATTAGCCATTCTCTCTGCTGCCCTAGCTCACACACCCTCCTTGGCTACTCGACCTCCTTGCTGATTTTTACTCCCTCGTCACCTATAAAATCGAGTTGGCTTCTTGTATTCAGAGGTTGAGCTCTGATACCATGTTAATTTCTTAAAATCTGACAACATAAATTAAATGCCAATAATTTCATCCACCCGGAAATTATTCTATGCTGATATAACTTCTAAAAATTATGCATAAAATTTGTAGCTGAGTTATTAATTTAAAACGCATAGTAGAAGCAACAAAAAACCAAGCACATAAAAAGTAAAGACACCAGAAATGTTGATATTATGGTAGTTGCGGGAGGTATTTACCTCCACATGTAACCCTGACGAGAATAGAATATTCCGGGAAGCAAGAAGAAACCCTAAAGCATTAAACTTAACCCTAGAAGACAAGTCGGCTCAAGGAAATAATTAATATTAAGTATTTAGCCTCCAGAATGAAAAGTCGGCCCAGACAACTCAGGAAAGCAATATAAATACAAGTAGCCAGATCTCATTTGACACACGTGACACATCGCTCAGAATTTCAGCTGGGAAGAAGTGCGCACTGCAGAAACTAGGCAAGCGTGCAAGTCTGGGGAGTAGCTGCAGCCGGCAGCTGCCGCAATCTGTATTCCTGGTTTAGGCTCGGACTTTTTATTGGTTATGGTTGGACTTCTTGATCAGTCTTGGTTATCTTTGCTTGATGCATTAGCCTTGGTTGTCTATTGGTTTGCTTCCAGAATCATTCTCTGTCAAGGTTAAGGTGCTCGGGGGTGGCTTCGGCCTATGGTTGGGTGGCAATATTGTTATATTGTCTATGGTTAAATGAGCACATCCATTACTTTCTAATAGGTTATGGGCCCACACTATCTTCGGATAGTCTAACCGCAGGAAGATAGATTGGGAGGATTTGCTCAGTTACAGTTGCAGTTGCAGCCAGTCTTTGCGGCAACAACGAAACCCTAACCCTCTTGTTGAGGCACCTTAAGTGAAGAGATTGACCTAATTTTTCGATAGACTAGTGCGCCCTAGCCTAGCACATCTCCTGGTACTCTCAGCAAGCTAAGACGTCAAGTTTGAGTTTTTAGTCAAAATCAAGGGTTGACCAAGTCAAAGCAATTATGACTTACTCTATGAAGTCAGAAAACAAGTTAGAAGGGGCTTCTAACTTCAGAGCATGGAAGACAAGGATTGATCTCATCCTTGCCAAGAATAAAGTGTTGGATATCGTGAAAGGAAAGATCGTGGAACCACAGTTCGAAGAAGGAAAAGAGAAGGAACCTCAGAACATTGCAGTTATGGAGAAGTTCAAAGACAGTGACATCAATGCCATGAGTATCATAGTGGACTCTATAAAAGACCACTTGATACCCTACATCTCCCATCTTGACTCATCTAAGAAGATGTACGATGCCCTAACTAACCTCTTCTTAGTCAGAAACATTGGACAAGTAATGAGTTTGAAGAATGAGCTTCGTGACATTAAAATGAATGATGATGACAGCATAACATCATACTTTGTGAGAATCTCTCAGTTAAGAGATCAACTACAAGCTATTGAAGAAATCATTTTAGAGAAGGAACTGGTAAATATAGTACTCAATGGTCTTCCCAAGAGATGGGATGCATTTGCCGCAAGCATGAACACAAGGAAGGAGTATCCCACATTTGAAGAACTTTGGACTTGCTGTGCACAAGAAGAATCAAGGATTAGTGCAAAAGAGAAACCCCAAAAGAAATACGATGATCAAGCCTTCACAACAAGGTTCAAGAATTTCAGGAATAAAAAGAAGTTTGGCTCAAGGAAGAAACCAAATCAATAGAAAGATATGTCAAAAATACAGTGCTTCAACTATTGAAAATATGGTCACTACAAGAATCATTGTTCCGAGTTAAAGAAAAGGGGCAGGAAACACACGAAGCATCGGTTGCCGAAGAAAGGGAACCCTCAAAGAAGACCAAGCAAGATAAAACAAACTTCTTCTAAGACAAGGTAACAATATTCTTCATAGTTCTTGTACATACCATGTTTACATAGTTTCTGTACATATCTTGCATATCTGTTTCTTAGAAGATAAGATGTTCAAAGAGAAACAATACCTATGGAAGAATAACAAGATAAGGATTGCTATCACGATGACTACAAGTCAAGCAATACACATGAAAAGATGAAGTACATTGACAATCGTTGGTAACAATTCCTGTGGAAGCTATTACAACTGCAAGCTAAGCCGAAATCAGAATCAAACTTGAAGAAACCTGGAAGAAGTAAAAAAACCGAAAGAAGTCAACAATCAAAAAGGAAAAGACTTGTGACACTTTGCAGAAGGCAATAAGGATGCAGACGGAAGCATGGACTCTCTTAGATAGAGGGAGCCGATTATATAATTCCAAAAGAAGAGCATACATTCATGCATGAAGCAAGAGTGAGGAGGGAGCTAATCCTAAATAATATGATCCATCAAGGATTATGAAGCATCTATCCATGTTCCCATTGATGGCAGCAGCCATGAAAAGCAACACGTGTTCAATTTGACTTTAGAAGAAGTCTTCTTCAAAAAGAAGCTTTAAAGTATCCTTGGTTGTCCATCCACATCCATGATTCTATGATGAAAGGAAGAAGTTGGAATCTTCAGGGCATGGAATCTATAGAAAAACTCCATGGACCCAAGAGCTAAAGAGAAACAAATGGACTGGTGCTTGAATCCTAAGGGTTGTGGAGTTAAGGAAATAGAAATCATATAAGCAGACTCTAGATACAGGTCATGTGATTTGGAAAGCTAGAACAAGTAATCTAATACATCCATGATAAAATAATTGTCTGCCAAAATACTTCATTCTAGAGATGTAAACACAATATCCAGAGGTTCCAGATACATATCCAAAGAAATTGAGGGGACAAGATCCTGCGTAGCTACCTTATCACAGCCTAGAAACGAGATACAATTCAGGCTTCTCCAAGGAAGTGACCACCAACCTACCACCAAGGATGTACTTGCTCACTTTTTAGCTGAAAGAATGATCGAAAATGAAGGGCTGAAGTGAAAATCATGATCAACTCCTCAATGGCATTCTCCAGCTCTTATAGAATGAGACTGTGAATCAACAATAGAAATATCCCTAAAATAGAGTAAAGAAAATAAGCTAACATTAGTCCAAGGAAGGTGACCTGCTTTGCCCATAATAGGAGGAGAAAAGAGAGAACCTTCAAGAATAACCTCCCAAGTAAGGTGCACTGGACTAGCTGATCATAGATAACTCTGCTAAAAATAAACACCAGTCATCTGACAATAATGGGCGGTGAAGAGCCCAGAATGATCTAAATGTGGAGTGCTTTCTTCTTTTTATATTTAGCATGAGGTTAGCTCTTTGTTTTCCTTTTGTCACATGTGGAGAGAGGAGGTATGTATGCAGCTTTTGGCAAAAGGGTTTTTTGCTTATAAAGGATACCAAACTGGTAGAGCCTGGTGTCTATTAGGATTTTATTTCTGTTCTTGTAGCTTCAAGGAAGAGGATGTAGATATCATTGTATATACTCTTCCGCGTTGTCTTATTCCTTGATGTAAATATATTTATGTGATTATAAGAAGCATGTTTTTTTAAGTACAGCCTGAGTGGGTCTAATGGTTAAAAACATGTGTTTTTTCCATGGAGGTCATATGTTCAATTCTGGAGAGGGTAGGGTATGTACATGTTGAGCAAGGTGTTGTTTACAGATATTTGTGTGGCGCTGGCAAGGTACCAGCAAATCTCATTCTCACTTCTGGGCTAGAGAGAGATGAATTGTATTTCCCGGGTGGACCTCAATGCCCAGAAGTTTTCATGGAGAAAAGAAACATTTTTACAAAAAAAGGGTAAATAATATCTATTTCAGAAATTATAGTTTTCTGAATTTGAAAGTAACATGATTACATGTCAGCTTACTTGCTCATGTCTGGATGCATGCTGTTTATGCTTTTTTTGGTCAGAAACTTTCATGCAAAGTCAGATCTTAATGAATGTTCTAGAACTTTTGATCCAATATCTTTTGTAGATATTCTTGTCACTTCAGTAGCAATAAGCTAAATTGAATTTCATGGAATGAATGGTGGTTAGTTAATGCAATTTAACACTACTAAATATTTCTTTACTATCGAGAATAAATAATTGGAGTGATTATTATATACTCTCTTTTGGGTAGCATAATGTGGAGAATACTCTCAGGTAATGTGCATATGCCTCAACAGTCAGACCTGTGATGTGTTTGTTCGTTGACATATGCAAGACAGTAATAACATCTTGAATACTCTTTCCTGCTCACAGTTGTAAGTAAGTGAAATGATTGTGTGAGTATTTATTACTTAAAAGGGGTTCTGATCAGTGTTGCAAATATCTCTGGTTTCTCCTGATATTTTCAAAATTTTCAGAGTTTTTCATGTTGCCGATTTTTTTGAGTTTTCAGGTCTAAGCTTATGTTTGCTGAAATTTTCAGATATTTTCCCTGATGTTTCCAATAAGTTTCTTTCCAGACCCTCTGAGAATCTATTCCCCAAAACGATATTTGCAACATTGGTTTTGATGTTAGTTCCTGTTAAGCTATGAAACATGACACGTCCATTTAGCCCTCTGTGTCGCGTATCCAGCATGGGGACACGGATTCGTGAGGATATGTGTCAGACATGGATTTGGGACGTGTCCTGTTCACATGACACGTCCCAAATCCGTGTCCGACTGTTCCAATTTCAGGACATGTGTCATGCATAGGAAAGGTCTCGGGCTCACGTTTTCTCATGCAAGTTGGAGTTGTGAGGTGTTTTGGTGTGCAATTGATGGTTATTTTGCCTTACTAATGCTATTTAAAGAGGTCCCCACCCCCTCCTTTTCACCCACCTTTATCTTTCATTTTCATCCTTTTACTTAAATTTTTAACATTACCATTAATTGTTTCAGGATGTTTGAGAGTGGTTCCCACCTCATTGGACTTCATATGCAGAAATTAGAATTTTAGGTCCAATTCAAAATTCAGCAGACCCACCTCATTGGAATTCATATGCAGAAATTAGAATTTTAGGTCCAATTCAAAATTCAGCAGACTTAATGGTTTTCAGGAGTTCAAGATTGGCAGGATTGCAATGTTTCCACTGGATTCTATCATGATGGTATGGAACTGGCATTTAATCAAGAGCACCAAGCCTTTTATGTACCTCGATGTTGGTGGCATTGATTGTTGAACGTTTTTGTCATGACCCAAGTAAAAATGCATCCTTCACTCAAGTATAAACTCTTATGTTGAATTCTTCTCTTTGTCATTGTGTCAAGTGACTTAGTGGTGTATGTGCACACCGATCTCCATCTTATTTACATGCATAGAGAAGAATGGTTGATGGGAAAGACAAATATGTGGGATGTGTTTCCTGATGATATGGGTTTGGACAAAAGTGTTGAATTGACATTGTTATCGCACAGTTTGTAGCAAGGATAAAAGGTTATAAGGTAGAAAGTCAAACTGGTGTAACAGGAACCAATCCCACCCAATGTCAYCACGATGGGAAGGTTCTTTTTCTTTAGGGAGGTTAGGCCCAGGGGAGACGTCTCCGGTGACCTAGGGTTTTGAGGAGGCAAGAAGATAATAAGACAAGGATAAGTTCCCCCCTTCACAGATCACCACCAATCAGATAGTCACGGCTAAACAACCAATAATGAAGTAAAATCCCCAAAGAAGTACACCTGCCTGGAACAAAGCAACAACAAATGATATATGCAAGCTATTTCAATGGGTTAGTACTTGATATAAATTGATGACTATCTGATAAATATATAAGCAATTATGGCAATAAATATTGACGAAATCAATGTTTATAAATATAGCAATGAAAGTAATATTACTTCTTCAATAAATGCTGGAACAACGTGGCATTCAATACAACAAATCAACACCTCATTCAATTAATGCCTTTAATCATTGTTCAATTGCTCATGAAACAAAACGATGTTGCACAAATGATGCAGTAGCAGGAGATGACGACAACATATAAGGTTAGCAGGTTAGTTTAAGCTAGGGTTAGTGAAGTTAGGGTTTCAATTCAAGGTTTTGAGAATGTTCAGATGAAGTCCACTTCAACGCATGAGGTCTTAGGATCAGTGCCTTAGGGTTAAATGGAGTCAATAATGAAGGACGCAAGGGCTGAAGGAGACAAAGGCAAAGGACTAGAGGGAGAAGTTTTGAGGTGTTGCTAAGGCAAGGCCTCAAAATCAAAACACTAGGGGAGAGAGGCTCACTTCGGTGTTGCTATAGCAAGGCTTCGTGCTCTCTCCTCCTTCCTTAACTCAACTGGCAAAACAACTAGCTGAAGAATAAAGCATATAACCAAAACTAGAGGGTTTGATGAGATAAGGTGTTGCTACAGCAAGGCCTTTCAGCAAACCCTAGAGAAGGATGACCCTAAGTGTAGTAGACCTAGGCTCATGACGTCTCTCTCTTCTTGGCTTCTAGATAGTACGACTAGCAATAGAAGAAGAAAGGAAGGGAGTGTAGCAACGACTAGGCTCTCTCCTTCTTCAATGGCTGAAAATTTCTCTCTCAGGGGACATGAGACAAGGACCTACTTGTGTGCTTGTCACCTAGGGTTTTGATTCAGCAAAATTCATAAGCATATGCAAGAAATTAAACTACAACCATTCATTCAAGAAGTTTTGCAGAAAAATACTTACAATTCACCAAGAAATACCAATGCAAACCCTAGTTGTAACACCTTCCTTCAAGAGAAATGCCAAAATATGCCAAAATAGTCTTCCTTCAACAAGTGCGCATCATTAAATCAGCCAATAACCCAAGAGAGGGCGCAAATTTCAGACCTCCTTATGGAGTGAGTGAGTTGTCCTCTAAAAATGAAGGTTAAAATCCTTCATTTATACCATTCCATGACCTAATTTTACATTTTAGGTCATGTAAAAGGCCGACAAGGCCAAAATACCAAAATCATATTGTTTTACATTAAAATGTTAAATCTAAACCCTAGTCAAGCTGAAAAGAGAATAAAAGCCCCTCTAAGAGAGGCGCTAGCCCCTTCTAGGGAAAATGAAGCATCTTGGAGCAAAACGTTAGCCCTCCTTGGGCTTCTCCAACCTGCCACACGTGTCACTGCTGCCTAGTCTACCTCCCAAGACGTCCAATAGGCTGGATGATGTCATGGTCATCAAGGGTGACGTCCCAAGCCTTCCAAGGCCAACGTTTCACTGAAAAGGGCTCAACCCCCCTAGGTCAAGCTGTGCCAGGGTGCCTCTGGTGGAATGTTCTCTTCTCCGGTGCAAAGCCCCTGATCAACCTCTGTCCTGTCTCTATCCCCTAATGGTGTCTCAACATCCATTTGGTGGGCTCTTCAGCCCCATGGAGGTCCAAACTAATCATCTCCCCATGTGTACCGGTCTAAATGGTACCTGTCCGTCAGGCATGGTCTTGCACATCAGAGGCTACGCCCTCCATGGGCTCATCAGTCACAGGGATCATAGCAATGTCAATCACATCTCATCATCAATATTATTAAACATATGCATAAAATCCCTAATACATCAGTTAACAGCTCAAAGATGTTACACAAGCCTGCAATACAAGTCTGGAGAAAAAGACAAGGCGTCCTATTGGGCTAGTGCCACTGGAAAGGGAAAGTTCCTGGAAGAGACCTCATCCAAGCCATGTAAGTGGGTGATGTGGTCAGGGGATGTCCAAGCATGTGGGTGCAGTGAGGGCCAAGGATGCAAAAGTGTTACCGGTGGATGCCTTTGTAAAAGGCGAGCTGTACCTGTCATGGATGCATTCTTTCCAAGCCCATTCTTGCCTTTATTCTTTTATTCTTTTTTGATTTTTTGTTCAAGAGCTAATCAGGGGACACTGCCTTGGCATGGTGACCAGAGCTGACAGTGTTACGCACAAGTACTTTCACAAAAATGAGAAGGCTGGCTTGTGATGAGACCCCCTTTCCCTTGGCCATGCAACCAAGAGTCACTGCCCTGGCATGGTAACCAGCTGGTGGCAATGTCATACTGCTAGGTACCCATGGACCTAATAGGCTGGCTCGTGATGAGACACCCTATCCTCTGACTAGGTCTTGTTTTATTATTTTTCCGGGTCCCTCTTGTTTCTTGCTGATAAGCCTTTTATTGCTTTCTCGGGGATCCCTGGGCGAAGCATCTCGAGGTTTTATTCTTAGGCTTTTATCTTTTACCAGCTTGCTTTTACCTCCTGGGCCTTTAGCCCCTTCTTCCCACGAGATAAGGTGCAGTCTTGAAAATGGTCAACCCAATGCCCGAACAAGGGGAATGGGATAAGTGAGCGGGAAATAAGATGAAACAGTGGTGCTATGATGGGAGTGGATGATGGATTTTCAGAAATCCCCCTAGTGGCAAACCAAAACCTACAGACACAGGCTTGCTAGGGCACCCTGTTAATACCCCCAAACATGGTCAAGTGGGCAAATGTAAGATCCAAGCAGTCGTTATAAATAAAAGGAATCAGATGCATATATTTAAAGGTTTTACTGATCAAAAGTGGCACATACCATGATACCTGGACTAATTACCTCATGGAGCAAGAACCTTTTTTAATACAAGACCAAGCTGATGGTGATGGATGCTGCTGTAGCTGACAAGATAAAGATGATGGAAGAAGAAAAGGTGGGCCCTCCAGGGCCATGCTCAGGTCAATCCTGCTCTCGGTACTCCATGTCTAGGACCTGTGGGCCTTGAGACATGATCTCCTAGTTATCCCAAAAAGTGGGGATAACAAGCATTACTCAACTTGGATCTTAATGAACCGGCGCTAGAGCCAGTCACTTTTGATGATGGTGATCCTCTCGAGGGGTCATCCTCCACACCTGCAGATGCACGGATTGCATTGGATATAGAGGATGAGGAGGATGGAGGAGAGAGCACTAGTAGTGATGCTAATCTTGATGATTATGACATGGAGGACTACTGACAGTTGCGACTCATGAGCTATGAGATTCTTCTATTTACTGTTCTATTATCTACCCTATGGCTGTTTTGTATTTGCCATTGGTATTCCCACCTATAGTATCAGTGACTTTGACTCAGTGTCTACGTGCATTTTGATTTTGATGAATTATTGAGAATGCTGCAGCTTATGGTTCTAATTTCTTGTGTGTTTAGTGTGTTAGAATATAGAAGATTGTGTGCTCATTTTACCATTGATGATACCCTCATCACCCAACCATAGGCCGAAGCCACCCTCCGAGCACCTTAACCTTGACTGAGAATTACTCCGGAAGCAAACCCTAGGCTAGATAGCCAAACAAGGTGTAGCGCATCTTCCTCCAAGGATAGCGCACCAACAATAACTGATCAGATAGTCCAGACTCCAAACCCTAGCCAAGAGATAGTCCAAGCCAATACTGAAACTGATTGCTGTAGCAGCTGCACCTGCAGCTCTCCTCTACATGTGTGCACCGAATTGGGAACTGTAGTGTGCACCAGTTGGTCTCTGCAATTCTGAGATGTGTCAAATGAGAACTGGCGCCCTGTATTTATAGTGGTTCTGCCAAAATTGCTAGGGCCGACTTCTTCTAGGTACATGTCTGTTCAGTATATTATTATTATTTTTGGCCGACTTCTTCTCTTGTAGGCTAATAACCTAATATAAATTATCTTCTTGAGCCGACAAGACTTCTAGGGTTATTAGCTAACTCATTAGGGTTTTCTCTTGCTTTCCGGAGTCTTCTATTCCCGTTAGGTTCACACGTGGAGGTAAATACCTCCCGCAGCTACCATAATATTAACACAGTGTTTGTCATTTGATCATCATTGATGTACAATGTATAATGAATCATGATTTATCATTTATGTTACATGTTTAAAGTTTTGTACCATGTAAATTTGTAGTTTCTAACAAAATATGAATCTTTGTCTAAATTTCATTTTTTATGAGTAATTTTCAATTTTTTTTCATATATATATATATATATAAACATGTCCTCCGTGTCCTGTTTTCGGGATTGAAATTTCACGTGTTGGATACTCTTATTTTCGTGTCTTCTTTGTCCCGTGTCATTGTGTTAGGTGACTTAGCTGTTAAGCAATTTCCAATATATACTGTTGATCTCGTAGAGGTTTCTTGGGATAAAGAGACTTGCTTCTTTCCAGCCCTTTGAATTGTAAGAACAGAACTGAAATGCAAAATGTAGGCAGTTTGTTTTAGCCTGAAATCATACTTGACATTCATTCTGTACATGCAACTCTAAATTTTGTACAACCTACCGGCAAATTTTGTCTTGTTTTCTGGTGAAGGTGCTTTAAACATGTCAGAAAACTCTTGATTTCTTGATTGTGGAAATTTCTTTTTGACTGCAATCCAAACCTAAAGATTCTACATCTCGTGAACTCCTGATACTTCTGAGCATAGGGTAATAGGTAATGTGCCTGAGGAGATTACAAATCAGCTTAGGTACATAGTAAACCTACGGTGACAAACTACTGCTAAACTGATTCTTTATTGGAATATATTGGTTTAGGTACCTGCTTCAATTAATTGTAGACTTCTTGAACACCAACGAGAGGGAGTAAAGTTTCTTTACAATCTGTACAAGGAAAATTGTGGTGGTGTTCTGGGAGATGACATGTAAGTTTTTATCCCTTTATAATATTCTTAAGATGAAAAAGTGAACCTGAATTTTCTTTGTCATTGATCTTTTGTATCAGTCACAAGTTGTTGGGCAAAGTAATCTTACATGGATGTCAATTTCGTGTTTTCTGCATATTCTAGTTCATATGGCTATTTCTTACACTGTAATGTCAAAATATAGCAAACTGTATCTATTTCTAAATGTGTTGTAAGCTCACAACTTCTCTGGTATAACATATCTTTTATATGATTGTATTATTATAAGCAATGCAAGCATATGATTTTTGTTACAACTTGGAATACGCAGCCATGGATTGGAGAATATAATCCTGTTTGCATAACCTTCTTTATGGTCCATGCCACTCTTATTAGCAGGGCATGCTTTTCTATTTTCCATAGTTATTCTGATATAGTCCATTATGCTCCTCATTAAACAATCTTGAAAATTCTAAGACCAAGATGTCCAACGTGGATTTATGCTCAAACACGTACAAATAACCAAATAATCATCAAGAACCAAAAAACACATACACTGTGCTTTAACAAAGACTAAAAGTTAATGTCTCTTAACAAAATAATAAACTAGACAATCATGTCCAATATCTGATATGTCCATTCACAGTATAACGAAAAGTAAACACAGTGATGAAATAACATCAACTATTATTTTGAGTAGCTGTGTACCCAACAACAAGACAATCATTCAAAATGTCCATAGAATTCACTGGAATTAGTGGGACCTTGAGTTGGGGTAGAGATGCCTACTTGCTGGTTTGTTTGTTGTTCAAGAAGAAAGAATAAGTGAAAGTAAAGCAATACGTTGTAGAGAAAGAAAGAGAGAAAGAGAACAGCCTTGGTTGGCCTCTATTGTAAGACCAGACTATCGACTTAATGTTTTCTGGCGCGGTGGAGAATAAGAAATAGCAACCAACTAGAATACTTGTTTCCTTTGCCCTAGGAGAGATAGATAGAGGGTGGGTGAGTTCTCCTTAAACCTTGATTGACTAGGAACGTTTTATGTCGAGCATCTCACTTTCTTTGCACTCGACCCCGCTCCAGCCTGCCTCTCCTCTAGCCCCCCCACAAAACTGTTTGCTTGTCTCTTTAGTGATTCTTGTTCCTTAAAGAAAGAACATGCAGCTGCATCTTGGCCTTTCTTTGTTTCTGTGTTTTTGCTGTCCCGCAAGCCGACTGGTCTCCATTCTCATGCTTCTTCATACCTCACCTATTATCTGTCGCGTTTGAACTCATGCAGCGCACCTCGCCATGAGTCACATTTCGCCTCTTGGACTCTTATCATGATATGACCTTGAAGCATACAGCTCCTTCTCTACAACCCCTTTTCCACACCACCTTCTCCATTCAAACCACCTTTCCCTTATTCTTCCTCCTGATAACTACCTCCCCAATCAGGATACTGCAGAAAAGTCCAAAATAGAATGTCCTTCATGCCCAATAATATTACATAATACAGGCTGACAGAGCTGTCTGAGCCATAACCCTACTGTTCAGCTGTGCTGTCCCTATGGATAGCATTCGTGGATGAAAACAAATAACACTATACAGGAAAATGACAACAATGATAACCAACCCTTCCTCTTTACAATTGACGCTTATATATACACATATCCTTAACTAACTGAGACAAAATCTACCTTAATCACTCTGCATAAGAACCCATACAACATTTATTTAATCCCTTTCTCTCGCGACAGCCTCCTCACTGCCCTGACCCTCCCCTGTTGCTGCAACCAAAATTTGCCCCTGCAAAAATGTCTCAAAACAAGCTTGTTCCAGAAATCTCAGCTTCCTTGCACACTATGCCCTTTGTCCTGTCCTTCACTTTGCCAGCTGAAATTCTGTGTCGTTTTCGGCTTCTGAGGATGATCTCTTCTCTGTGCAGAGGTCATGTCCTTCTTCATTTGCTTTATCTTCTGGTTTATCCTTCTGGAGCTTGTGTCCTTCAGCTGCCTGGATGTCTGGGTCTCTGATTTTGGTCCTCCTTGAATTCTGACATCTCAACATCTTTCGTCTTTTTTGATTTCTCTTCTTCTTGCTCTTTGATATCTTATGTTTCTACGTCTTGTCCATCTTCTTGACGTTTGCCTTTGTCTAGAGGGCTGGCAGGTGTCTCAGGTCTGTCCTGTTGATTATCTTCCACTGCCTTCTCTACTATGTCCATCTGCTTGTCTTCAGTCCTCTGTCTATTGTCGTCTGCTGTTAGAGCTTGTGCTGACTATACTTCTTGATACTGTACCTCAACTGTCTCTGGCTAAATCGACTCTGTGTCCCCTAGTTGCTTCTTTGATTGCTGCCAACTCCTGTGCTGGTTCCTAGATGTACCAAGCACTCGAATTAGGTTGTCCTGAATTACATCTATCCATAACCTCATTAACTGACGCTACTGTCCTTTGGACCTTCTAGCAAAACTCTTTTTCTATTAGCTTTTGGGGTGACTCTGAAAGTGTTTTCACCTTGCCAGGAGAGTGCTAGTTCTCCTATCCCCTTTGCGATGTTTCATGGACATATGGATGGCTTAGTTTGGGTGGATGCTTGACCTTGGTTAGATTGTTGGCATGGCACCCTTACCTAGGAGGTTGTTACCCTAATTGGTATGATGACTAACCCATTGGGTGCACACAATGGGGGAGTTGATTGTTCAATTAGGAGAGTTACCTACCTAGGAGGAGCTCCAGGAACTTGGAGGACACTTGGCTCTATGAGCATGGAATCATGTGACATACACCTTGGAGGTTGGACACTTGACATGATGATGCTTGAGTTGAGGAGCATACTTCATGGAGGTTGGTTGGGGACCTACACACATATGTTGAGAAGAAGCATTGGAGCATGCTAATCACATTGGCACACATGGAGAAGCATTAGGCACATGAGAGCAGTGTTGCCGAACTGTCGCCCCCCCAGGGGCCGGACCCCCGAACCACGCTCCGAGCAGGAGCGTCTCGGAACTGCACTCCCCCACACGATCCTGACCTCTCGAACTTCGCTCCCGACCTGTCCCCCACGCTCCCTGCCTTTTTCGAAGTTCCACGCTCCCTCGAGCTCTTGAGCCGCTCCTGGTCCACTCTCGAGCCTACAGGCCACACTCTCGAGTCTCCTGGAACTGCGCTCCCAGAGCGCTCCCGAACCCACGTGGGCGCTCCCCAAATTTGGCCCGAAAAAGTTGTTTTTTTTTTATTTATTTTTTATTTTTTGGCTTTGTGGGCGGGCCCTAGGGCATTTTTAGGGTTAGAGAGGGGAGATAAAGCACAATCTCTCCCTCTTCTTCCTCATTGTTTCATCTTTGAGTTGGAATGGAGAGGGAAGGAGCTCTTGGTGTTGGAGCAAAGTTGGAGAGCTTGAAGAGGATTTGTGAGAGCTTGGAGGAGACAACAAAGGGTTCCATCTACTTGCAAATCATTGGAGATTCATCAAAATAGGTATGCCCAATGTGTATTTTTGTTGAAATTTTGAATATTGTTCACAAAAT
>JASDQU010101390.1:140660-152945 GCA_032191745.1 Picea mariana
AGGGGTGCAGAAATTTCGTTTACAAAAATTTGTGCTGGAGGCATAAATTCCCCAGTAGAACCAAATTGTCTTCGACATATTTGCATCTGATGATGCATATCTTCATGGCACATGGAGTTGATCCCCTAGTTGAATAGTCGGTCAACAGGGTGTAGGCAATTTTTATCCCTAGCACCTTGCTCTCCTTAGGATTTTTATGGGATAAGAACTTAGGCAAAGATAACTAGGTCAAAACCATAGAGTGCTAGGAAACTAGGGCTCTAGGGTTTCACTAGTTACTAGATCAATTCAATGAAAATTTTGGCAAATAAAAAGTAAGAAAGTAGAAAATTAAGGTCCTTACTTCAAGCATTAAGTATATCATGCAATCTCATAATCTTGTATGAGAAAATAAAACCATACATAAACCATTCAATAAATGACAAAAATGCAGATTTTACCTACTTGCACCAAGAATAATCAGAAAAATACCATGCAAGATCACCATAAAAGCTTCCAAGATTGATCCACTTGCAAAAAATCAGCCTTATACAAGAGTGTGCCTCACAATTTCAGCCAATAGCCCTTCTAGGGAGAAAATTTCAGACCTCTCCTCTTGTGTGAGGAGTTTTTGATGTTAAAAATGGATGTACTTTATGTTTATTTATACAAAACTGGTGACCTTTAATTAATTCCAGGTCAAATAAAGGCCGACCTGGCCAATTTACAAATAAATTCAAAGTAGACATAAATACAATTAATTAGCATCTAAAAACACTTCCAAGGGTGACACCATGCCCTTCTAGGGTGACGTTGAGCCCCTAAGGTGGAATGTTGGGCTCCAGATGCTGAACGTTTGGCCTCCAAAGGCCTTGGATGATGCCCACACGTGCCAACTAGCTCACCACTGCCCTCAAAATGAAAACCCAAGCTCTAGATGATGTGCAAGGTCATGATGGTGATGTCATGGGATCTCAAAGGTCAACGTCCAGGTGGAAAAGCAAGATCCCCCTGGGTCTAGGTCTGCCAGGGTGCCTCCAAGGTGACGTCCTTTTTTCTTCCTGGTGCAAATTTCTGATGTATTCTTGCCCCTGGCTGGGGTTACAACATCCATCTGTGGGCTTTCAGCCCCATGAAGGTCCAAGCTAATCATTCTCCCATGTGTACCTGTCCACCTAGCAAGGTCCTGCAACAACAAAAAATACGCCCTCCAGGGGTTCATAAGTCACAAGGATTATAAAATGTAAATCACATCCAATAATTAAATTACCCAAACATGTGCATCAAACCCCCCTTTACCCAGACAAATGCTCAAAGACGTTATGCAATCTAACAAGTCAGGTTTGGAGAAGGTCACAGGGTATCCTATTGGGCTAATCCTCCTTAAGTTTGGGGTGTTTCCCAAGTGAGAACCAATCCAGGTCATGTAAGTGTATGAGGTGGTGCGGGGTAGTGTTTGGGCATGGGGTGCAATGATAACAGGGAAATGTAAATCTTACCTATGGGTGCCTTTGTAGAGGGCGAGCTGCACCTTGTCATAGATGCCATTGTTTCCTAGCCCGTTCATTTCCTTTTATTCTTAACTTCATTGCTTTTGATCTTTTGTTTTTATGCTTCAAGGGAAGATTTGAGGGACACTGTCCTGGCTTGGCGACCAGAAGTGACAGTGTTATCCACAATCATTTCACGGAGATGAAAAGGTTGGCTTGTGATGAGACCCCCTTTCTCTTGGCTATGAGACTACCCTGGTTTGGTAACCAGATAGATGGTAATGTCATACCGCTACATGCCCATGGTCATAATAGGCCGACTCATGATGAGATCTCCCATCCACCAACTAATACCTTGAGTGTTTGTTTTTCTTATGGGTTCCTTTTTCTTACTAAGAAGATTTTTACTACTTTCTTGGGAATCCTTGGGCGAAGCATCTCAAAAGTTTCATCTTTGGATTTAACTCTTGCCGGCTACTTTTACCCTCTAGGCCTTTAGCCCCTTCTTCCCACAAGGCAAGGTACAACCCTTCCTAGTGTGGCAAATCCCAATGCCCAAACAAAGGTAGGGGGAGATGAGAGGAATAAAGATGGAAAGTGGTAAGTATGGAGGGAACGGACGATGACCTTTCACAGACCCACCCAATGGCAACTCACCCTAAAGGGAGATCAACTTACTAGGGAATCATGTCACCCTTCCAGGTATGAACAAGTTAAAGATCATAATTTCCAAGCAAACGTTATGAAATGAAGGAGAATTCAATGCAACATATTCGAGTGCTTCAATAATCAGAGTGACACATACCATGATACCCAGACTCATTACCTCATGGAGCAATACTTACTGCTACTTCAGGACCAGGCTGGTGGGATGGATGTTGCTCATGCTGCTAATAAATGGGCTGCACTGAAGGAAAGAGGGCATGCTCAAGTCATTCGGATTTCGGCACTCCATGTCTAGGACCTGTGGACCTCGAGACATGATCTCCTTATTTATCTCTAGGGTAGGGGATAACAGGCCCGCAATGAAGAAAGTGATCTCATGATGAAAATGATCACCATTGTCACAGAGAGCAACCCAACAASCCCCCTTAGATGCCTCTTCTTCATCAATATAGCTCATCACATTCAATCAACAAGGCTCATTAGGAGATGGTGGTTCGACACAKTATGAGGTACATTAGTCCTTGTTTCATATAAAGTGTCATATTTAATACATCGAGCATTTGAGTAATATCATAGGTTGAATTTGGATAATGAATCATAAGCTCAGAAGTCATGCTTTTTTCCTTGTTTCACCTTTGGTGGCCATCATTAGCTATCCTAGTCCARTTTTGTCACTCTTGGGGAACGGGGGTACTAATGGGAAGCCTTGATAGGGGTAACGTTCCATTCCCCCCATACTTAACACTTATCACCTTGGATCCTATCATAGTATACTTGACTTAGATAATGACTTTACATGTATCCTAAAAGGKCCCGTGGTTCATCCTTGTTATCCCCATTTTGTGTATAACTGAGATTATGTCTCGAGGCCCTCAGGTTGCAGATATGGATTGCCAAGAGACTACATGACCAAAAATACTCTTTTGCACAGATGGAAACCCCTCTCACCTCCACAGATGGTCACAGATTTTCAGATGGAATCCACCACATCAGCTGGCTTCCGGAAGGCAGTGGGCCTTGCTCCATGAGGTACACGTCAGTATTATGGTGAGAATCATTTCAATATTTAATCCAGTTGAGTATGTTGTATCTTAGATTGCTTTAGATTTCATGATATATGCTTGGACATTATGGTTTTTTCCCTGCTTCACCTTGGTGGTTGACATTCTTCCCTAGTAAGTGGTCTTCCTTGGGGATGGGTTTGCTACTATGAACTACCTTAATGATCCATCGTACCGTTCCCGACTATACTTACCACTTTCCATTATTATTCCCCTCCATTTCCTTATCTCTTGGGATTTTAGGGTGTATTGACCTAAGAAGGGGTTGTCCCTCATTCTATGGGAAGAAGGGGAGGAAGGCCTAGAGGGATTGATGTTGGGTAAAAGATAAAATCCTTGTATGAACCTTCCAGATGCTTCGCCCAGGGATCACCCAAGAAAGCAGTGAAAGGCTTATCTTTGAGTAAAGGGGACCCACAATATAATAGAGAATGCTTAAAGGGTGAGTTGAAGGATAGGAGGTCTCATCACGAGCTGACCTATTACGTTCATGAATATCTAGTGGTATGACATTGCCATCATCTGGTCACCAAACCAGGGTAATGGCTCTCAGTTGCATGGATGATAGAAAGGGGGTCTCATCACGAGCCATCCTTCTCATTTCCACTAGGTGTTTGTGGGTGACATTGTCGTTATCTGGTCACCACGCTAGGGCAGTGACCTTCAACCTCTCCTTAAAGTTATTAAAGAATAAAAGAATGACAATTAATGGGCTTGGAAAAAGTGCATTGCGAACAAAGGTACCACACACCCTCTACAAAGGCACCCATGAATGAGACACTACGACCCCTTGTATGTCACAAGCCCTATGCCCATTGAGTCTTGACCCCAACCACTTCACCCACTTTACATGGCTTAGAGAGGGATCTCTTGGAAACTTTCCTTGACCTGGGGCAAGATCTACCCAATAGGACACCTCGTCAACCCTCCCATATTCAAGCTTTACAAGCTGCATAGTGTCTTCGATAAATTAATTGTTTGATATAGTGATCTTTGATGCACATGCTTAGGTGGCTCATTTATTGATTGGATTCACTTATCATGATGTTATGACTGGAGATCCTTGGAGGGCTTGTTCATTTGTTTATGCAGGACCTAGTTGGTGGACAGTTTTGGGATAACAAGCCTAGCTTGGGCTTCCATGGGGTTGCAAGCCCACAGGTTGGATGCCAAGAGCCCGCATGCCGGATGAGAAATATCAGACTTGGAAGGCCTTGAAGATGACTTGGACGACATAGCCTAGCCCCCACATGCCAAACGTTTTGCCTAGGAGAGGCAAAACGTCACTCTTAGAGGCATGACGTCACCTAGGGGGGTTAGGGCTTGGTGGTGAGGTGCCACTCATTGAGACATGGACGTTTTAAGGAGAAGAAGGTCTTCACCATGAGGAGATTGTCTAGATTCTTGACATGTGGCCTCTGGAGGCCTACCCATGCTTCTCCAACACCAACGACTTCTTTTAAGTGGAAAAACGTTTCCTAAAGGGGAGACGTCCATGTAAAATTAGGGTTTATTTGTGCAAAAGTGAAACTTTAAATGAATTTTTTAATATTACTTTGTTAAAGGGGGCAAGATTAGGGTTTTTGACCCCTAGTCTTGTGGTTTACCCCTTAATATGTGGACAAGTCACCTTGGTGACATTTTGTATAAATAAGAGATCATAAGATATCATTTGAACTTAACTCTCCCTCTTGTGAGAGGCTCTTGGACTGAAATTTTCGCTACACTTGGAGTATTTTTCCTCTTGTGCTTTGTTTATGGCTAAGTCTTGGATTTTTTTGGTTGCGGAAGTGATGCACTAGCCTTGGAAGGCTTTTTCTAGCTTTTATGGTGGTTTGTCTTAGCTTTTTCCTTGAATTTGTAAGCTTTTTACATTGTGCTATCATTATTGTTCAATTCAAGGTTATTTTGCTAGAGCATGGTGGGAAGTATAAGGGCAGACACCCCCATCATAGTCTCCACCATTTTATGCTTCATATTATTGGTTAAACAAGGGTTTGCTAAGAGAAGTATAAGGGCATACATCCTCTTAGCTTAAACCCTAGCTAGAGAAACTTGCCTTGGGTAGTAAGAGGATTTACACCCTCAAGGAGGTAGCTTCTCTAGCTCTTTCTTTGCATGACCCCATTAACCCAATTATTAAAAGCACTAGTTATTTATTATTGCAYTGGAGAAACAAAATTATTGCCTGGGAAAACATGATTTCTTCAAGTTTTAAATCTCTCTCTTTTGGATAATGGTCTTGATGCCTTGGGGATTCTTGAAGATTTTCCAYGTCTTATCAGGCTGCCAACTAGGTCTGTCTTTGACCTCAAGTTGGCTCTAAGTTTCAACTGTCAATGAAGGTTTTGTTGTTGTTTTAGGACAGCCAACAGTTCATGAACTTCTTGTTGATTTGTTAGAGTTACATTCACAATTTTAGGTGCTCTAGCATGTAGTTTTAGTCACCAAGGGTTAGCACATGCATACTAAAATAAATGTAACACATCTAGAGATATTTACAGTTGAAAATATAGTAGTTCTACACTCTAACATACATGAAATTGAACACAAGTATTTTTGGTCAACATGACCCTAGATAAAACCCCCCGGGGAAAACCAGTTTAGAATATATGTCTATATATGAGGAGAATAGATGGTGGAATACAGCAAGTACAAAATATAGATGAACCTGATACAATAGCAGCTTGATCCAAGTTGAAACAAAAGCCCAAATGAAGCAAGAGCGCCCTAGGATGGTGCACCCCCCAGAAATGTTGCCAAGACCACTGAAATGGAGTCAGATGCCAACTGGAAGCTTTGAACAAGAAACCCCTCCACAATACTCTGATACTGATGAGTACCCTCCCTCTGAAACAGACCTCACTACAATCTGATCTCTCTAAGTACTCCCCACTGATGATGCACCCTCCTCAGAACTGGAAGCTCCCCACTAAATAAACTGGGCACTAAGCCTCCATGAGCCCTCCATGCAAGGAGGCACCCAAGCTCTCCTTTGCCAATGCCTAAAACCTCATCCTCTTGCTCTCTCTGAATCTCTCCAAGTGAACAAATGAGTGAATGAATCCTCCTTTGCCCCTTGCGCCCTCCTTAAGGAAGCACAAGGAAACCTAAAAGTTGGGTGTGAGATCATCTCATCTCATCCCTAATCAATGGTTGAGATCGTCTCAAGTAAATCTCAACTGAAAACCCACTTTACTTAAGTTTCCATAGTTTCACTTTATGTCTATTAATGCACCCACTTTGTGAATTAATTGTCACTTTAGGCTAAAATGACCAAATTTCACTTTTGACTTAAATCTCCTAAGTCAAAGTGAGATTAGACATAAAGTACATGGTACAAGGTACAAAGTACTTCCCTCATGTGTTTAGAAGCTCACAAACACAAGGGGATCACTTTCCATGGTACCCAAATCTCAACAATTCTTCCTCCCTTAGGGCGTCCTCTTTTTCCCACAAAATCTTATTGTTGTACTAACTTGCTTCCTACAGCCATTAGGCTACAGAAAACTCTAACCCTAACCACTAATATCTTACAAACTAACCCTAGACTAACCCTCTAACTTTGCTAGTTTAACCTACTAACCTAGGTGCATCTATTGGGCTAGCTTTTGGCACTTTTTGATGGTCAGATTTGCTGTTGTACTTAATTGAATGCTACAGCCATAAGGCTGATATATTGCTGCAGAAATTTACTTTTATGACAGCCATCTTTATTCAGTCTTGAAGTGCTATTTTCGATCCACATTGGTTACTAGTTTTATTGTTGACATTGCTAACTAGTCTAGACCTTTTACTTGCTGATTTGGACACTGACAATCATTTATATTTGGACACTGTCAATTATCTTTTGAGGGAGCATCGCAGTTGTAAACTTTGTATGTGGGGACACGAGTAGTAGGGTTACTTCACTTTTTCGCTCTTTATTATAAGATCTTTGAATGATATCATTTCTTGTTTAGAGACTCACATGGCTATTTGAGGACTTTCGCTTGATACAAGGACCAAAGATGTCTCAACTTGTTCCTTAGTGAGGCTTCATTTCTAGCATAACACTCTTAGAGACAGGTCTTCCTGTATTGCTAGTTCCATAGTCACAACCTCTTAATTTTATCCTTTATATGGTTCTTACTACAAACAGTCTCATGGACGAGTCTCCAATATAATGTCAGTGAGACAACATAGACTCCAAAGACCCAATTAGTTACCAGTATGAATCTCATCACCAAAGTTTTCTTGACTTTGGATGCTAGGACAGCTCTCGGATAATGTTTTAGGTTTAGGGCGTCTACCTTGGTGCCCTTCATCAATTCCTTCCGTTTTTTATTCTTGTGGGACCTCTTGTGCCTCATTATATCTTTTTATAAAGCTTCCTTTTCATCTCAGGCTCTCTTACTGCTGCTTTTCTTGGAGATGCTTTTGGCACTCCCGATGTACACTCTTATTTTGTACCAGTTTTATTGGAGATGCTTTTGGCACTCCCGATGTACACTCTTATTTTGTACCAGTTTTATTGTAGATGCTTTTAGCACTCCTGATGTACACTCTTATTTTGTACCAGTTTTCTTGGAGACGCTTTTAGCACTTCTAATGTTCTCTTCTATAAGTGTACTTTTTTGTAGTTCTACTGGCTGATCTTGGCCACCAGTGAACATTAATATCTAAAATAAAAATAAAAGTTTAGTCTATTCTTTTCATGTCATTTGGAATCTTGTAACTCGGGAAGATACTTTAAGACTCTTAAGGATTGTTGTGCTTGTATATTGTTGATTCACGTGAAACATACCTGAAGCAATTCTAATAAAGCATCTCTAACAACACTTTATCTTCCATCTTCATAAGTAGTCTTTGGTCCAAATTCATCACATACCGTAGCCCATCCATACTGTTTGGATTCTATTTCTCCTTCAGGGGCAAGGAGAAAGCAAAGGTTTTTGATCTCTAACCATCTCAAAATTGTTGTTCTTCAGGTAAGGTTCCCATGTTTTCACTGCATGAATAATAACTAACAATTCCTGATCATAAATAGGACACTTTTGCTCAATGCCGGTTACTTTCCTACTTTCATAAGAAATCACTTTACCATCTCTAATAAAGAAGCTCCAGTTTCCAAACCACTAGTATCAGTATATATAAAGAGAAGTCTTGATAGTTCAGGAAGTGTTGACTTGTCTTAGTGGAAAAAGAGACCCTCTTGAAAAAATGGTCATTTTACCTCCCAGATTAAAAGAAAATAAATATAGAAGAAAGGATTCATCGACTGGGTAACCTAAAAAACATAACAGTTACATAAATCTGCTTGGCATGTAAGGCTTGATAGGTAAAGCAGGTTTGAAGCTCTTCAGAAGTCTGATTTGGGCGATTGTGACTAAATATACCAGGTAAATCGCTTTCGATTCTTGATGGCGTTCCAATCGCTGTGAAGGATGAGATTGATTGTTTACCCTACCCTACTACAGGTATTGCCATTTTGTCATTCTAGTCTTTGAAGTTGCTTATTCCAAAATATCTGCTTTCATTATAACTGCCGTGTCTCTTTAGGATAATTATTTGAAAGTTAAGTCTCTCATTATAGGGGGCACAAAATGGTTACATAAAGTACGGAAAGCTACAGACGATGCCACTTGTGTCAAGCATTTACGAGCATGTGGATCGATACTTGTTGGAAAAACAAACATGCATGAGCTTGGAATGGGGACCAGTGGGATCAATCCTCATTACGGGTGCTTTATTTGAACTCTATTGTATTGTAGAGAGTAATGGGCATGTGTAGTTTACATCCATCTTTTATTTTTGTTTATTGTGATTCAGTTTGTACTTAGATGCATTATTTTCTGAAGGATCAGTAGTTGAATTGCTCTAGTTCCGGAGAACATTACTATGCTCTTGGTGTAATGTCAAAGAAAAAGCATGGAGTAGTCAGAAAAAGATGAAAAATGTAACAGAAATTATTCAAATGTTGCAGGCCAACTAGAAACCCGTACAACATTGAGAGGATTTCTGGAGGTTCATCGAGTGGATCTGCTGCAGCAGTATCTGCAGGGCTGTGCCCTGCTGCACTTGGTGTTGACGGCGGAGGTAATTAATATCCTAATGAATATACATAACATGATATTTTATCAGCTGTTATCACCGTTCTTTCCAAAATGGATGTTTTGATCTTTATACGCTTTTCTTTTTAGTTTTTGGAATGCAACGTAAACTTACAATACTTGGAAGTGCCGAGAAGATGTAAAATACTTTAAAATAATCGCCACTGTATTTGCTCAACTTTGAAAATGCTTCAGTGATTTTTTTGAAACCTTTATGGGTTAACAATAAAAGTCTCAAGTTTGCCATTAGTGGGTTGTTGACTGGCTCAACATTCACATCCTATGGCATGGCTGTAATGCTCCAAGGAATGTTCCTGTGCAGAATAAAATAATGACAATGGTTTGCTTTTAATAAGATTAGTCAGATATATGAAATATTTTCCATGTACTCTAATTATCTCCAATGAAGGTGTGTTACATAACAAGCTTCAGTATGTTCTATAAATGGAACAATGAAAGCAACATTTATGTGTTCTATAGATGGATTCAGGAAAGTAAAAGTACCTATGACATTAGTTTCCTAAATTGCACACAACTATATTCTTAACAAAAAAAAATTGGATGCAGAAGTGCTTGAGAGGCTGAAAGATGTACATCCAAATATTCATAGTGCTTGAGAGGATTTCTAGAAAATAACAAAACATGGTTGATGATATGTTACCTCTCAAACTTACACTCAAAGATATTCAAGTTCTTAAACTAAGTGCAACCGTAGAGGCACTTAGGAAAGTTGCTCATTGTCACCACAACAATTCTTCCTCTCATGTTAGGCCAGCTCTTTTTTGACACAAGGGGTAACACTAGAAAAACACTTTATGGTACTCTTTAGAAATAAAGGGATGGTGGATTACCAAGACTAGTGTCTATCCAATTGGGCGATGGAGTCAGGATCAAAGAGAAAGAGGGTTTGAATATTATGGAGAGGATGTGGTTGAGCCATTCATTGTGAAGATTTTTGAGGAACTAAACACTGCCAACAGGTCTGTCTTATGACCTCTTGTTGGGCTCTATGTTTAAGGTTCTCAAACTGTTCTTTCTGCTGTTTTAGGACAGCAAACAGGTCTGACTTTTCACCCCCTCAAATCTGCCTTTAAACTGATTATTGCATGCTCTTTTAAGGTGCTCTTGCAAGTGTTTTAGTGACCAATGTTAGCACATGCACAAACCTTAAAACAAACAATACCCTCTAGGATCTTAACAGCTCCTGATGCTGAAAATTACTAAGCACACATGATAAATGAACTCATGGGTTTTTGGTCAACATGACCGTGGATAAACCCCCCCGGGCAAAACCAGTAAGAGAGATGTATATATATGGAGATATTCAAGCAATAAATACAACAAGGTAATCAATACAAAGGAACCTATAACAATTGCTAGCTCCTCTCAAGCTTAGCAAATAGCTCCTTGAAATATGCACCCCTTGAAGAGTGCGCCCCTCTTTCCTTGAGTTAGTTTGAAGATAATTTGCGCCCTTGAATAATCCTTTGCTGATTGCTGATCCCTTGCACACCCTTTACTCTGAAGGCGCACCCACAACAACCCACAAGCCAAATCCAAACTGTGCCCTCTCCAAAGTGTGCCTGCTAGTATGTGCCCCTACTCCAAGGATGTGCCCACCAACTAGCTCACACACAAAGCCTCCATGAAAGCTGCTCCAAACTAGCTTGCGCCCTCCATGAACAAGTGCACCCTAGTTCTCTCCTTCAAACCCTCTCTTCTCACTTCTCTTCTCCTCATCCAACTCTCTCAAGTGATCAAGTAAACAATTAAGCCTCTCTTTGCCCTATGCGCTCCCTTTAGCCTTCCAAAGCAAAACCTAAAAGAATAATGGCTAAGATTAACTCTTGCCAAGTCTAAGCAATGGGTGAGATCTCATTTCATAAATCTCACTTGGAAACCCACTTTGCTCAAGTTTCCCTAGTTTGCTTTATGTCTCTTAATTCACCCACATTGTGAATTAATAGTCACTTTATGACTTATGTGACAAATTTCACTTTTTGACTTAAGTGACCGTTATCCCCACTTTTTAGGGATAACTAGGAGATCATGTCTCAAGGCCCTCAGGTCCTAGACATGGAGTACCGAGAGCAGGATTGACCTGAGCATGGCCTTGGAGGGCCCATCTTTTTCTCCCATCATCTTTTGTCTTGACAACAACAACAACATCCATCACCATCGGATTGGTCCTGTATCGGAAGAGGTTCTTGCTACATGAGGTAATTGGTCCAGGTATCATGGTATGTGTCACTTTTGATCATTGAAACCTTTAAATATATGCATCTGATTCCTCTTATCTCTAACAATTGCTTGGATCTTACATTTGCTCACTTGACCATGTTTGGGGGGATTGACAGGGTGCCCCTAGCAAGCCTGTGTCTGTAGGTTTTGGTTTGCCACTGGGGGGATTTTTGAAAATCCATTGTTCGCTCCCATCATAGCACCACTCTTACATCTTGTTTCCCGCTCACCTATCCCATTCCCCTTGTCCAGGCATTGGGTTGACCTATTTCAGGACTGCGCCTTACCTCGTGGGAAGAAGGGGCTAAAGGCCCAGAAGGTAAAAGCAAACTGGTAAAAGATAAAAGCCTAAAAATGAAACTCGAGATGCTTCGCCCAGGGATCCCCAAGAAAGCAATAAAAAGATTCTCAGCAAGAAACAAGAGGGCCCTGAAAAAATAATAAAACAAGACCTAATCAGAGGATAGGGGGTCTCATCACGAGCCAACCTATTAGGTCCATGGGTACCTAGCAGTATGACATTGCCACCAGCTGGTTACCACGCCAGGGCAGTGACTCTTGGTTGCATGGCCAAGGGAAATGGGGTCTCATCATGAGCCAACCTTCTCATCTCTGCGAAAGTACTTGTGGGTAACACTGTCAGCTCTGGTCACCATGCCAAGGCAGTGTCCCCTGATTAGCTTTTGAACAAAAAGAGAAAATAAAAGAATAAAAAGAATAAAGGCAAGAATGGGCTTGGAAAAAATGCATTCATGA
>JASDQU010101390.1:152965-191965 GCA_032191745.1 Picea mariana
TATGATCCATGCAGACATTATTACATTATATACCCTCGCAGGGGTGCGGAAATCCCGTTTACAAAAATTTAAGTGCTGGTGTATAAAACACCCAGTAGAACCATCTCTGTCTCTGACATAGAATAATCTTCATGATAATGAGTTGACCTCTGTGCTAAACAGGCGGTCAACAGAGAGCATACAACTTTGCCTTGTTGTTTGTACCTTCCCCCACAACTGCTTTGAAATTGATGCTATGATTTTCCTTCATATATAAAACACATCTAACCCTGCACATCCTTGGATCACCTTGAAATATTTGATTGAAATATCCTGAGCATGTGTTTTATCAATATCTGGGTTTATTAGAGTCCTTGGAGTGTTAACCTTACCTGGTTTCCATCCCCCTCCATAAGCATATCGTATTTGGTGACCAACCTGAATGGGCATCATCTCTTTGTTCTAAAAGGTCATCTCATTTCTAGCCAGTCAAAGGGCCCATAAGACCATGCATGGCAAGGCCTTGTGTTCTTTTACCACTTGGTCTTTTATCTAATTCTCCATACAAATAGCTAAGGAATTTCCTTTGCCAAGATCCTTTTGCATTTGTCAATTTTAAAGTTTCCTCCCAAACCTCCTTAGTGTAGGGACAGTGAACTAGGAGGTAATCAAGTGATTCATCATCATTTTAACAAAGGATGTTTCTACCTGGCCCTTGCGAAACTCTTCTCTTGCAATTATCCCATGTCAGAATTCTATTTGATAGTGCTAACTAGAGAAATAATTTTGTTTTAAGGGGTGCTTTTATTTTCCAAATACGCTTCCACTACCACCTCTGTTCTCCTTCTACCTCTTCCCCAAACCTGGCATGGTAACTTAACTGAGCTGTGTAGCTTTTTGAAGAACTATTCTTTGACCATATCATTTCATCCTCCTCCTGAGTCCTCTCTAAGCCTTACTGTATTCTGTTGTAGTCTATGCACAAATTGGTTCCATTCCACTGCTTCCTCTCCTTGTAGAATTGAACTATCTGCCCCTTTCCTACCTTGATTCCAAATTGAGGAAGACTCTAGGTCTACTACCTTTTCCAAATAGTGGGTACCCTGTAGCTTTATAGAGTTGATTAGTGGCTTAGATAGCTTGTAATTTCCATCACAGCCCATCCACAGGCTCGCCCCTATTCTCACTCTTTCTACTTTCCACTCTCCATGCCAACTAATTCTCAATCAAAAGGGTAAGCTTTTACTAAATCTTTCTAAGTAATGGAGCCCTCCTTCATTGATTTAGCTGGATACCTAATCCATTCTTCTAGTGACAGAGGATCAATTCACTTCTGAAGCATCACTTTCTTCCATAACTGTTCACGATTTAACAGCCTCTAAAGACTCTTTGCTGCCAATGCTTGCCCGAAAAAGTAAATGTTCTTCAATCCGCATCCCTCTGATTCTTTAGGTTTTGCTAACTTGCTCCATTTGACCAAAGGAATACCTTCTTTCTCCCTTTTCCTTGTCCATAAGAAACTAAAACACTTTTGCTTGATTTTTTCCCAGCATAACTTCTGGTATTTTTGCTAGATAATGCCAATAAATTGGAATTGCTTCCAACACTGATTTTACCAGGGTTAGTTTTCCTCCTCTCAACAGCCATGTATAACACGAATTAGAAACTGTATTTTCTATTTTTTCATACAGCCAAATTCCAATCTTTGAATCCGTGGTCATTTTGTTTCAGCATAAAACTAAATACTTGACACCATTGTCAAAAGAAGATACCTTGAAAGGAAGAATTTGTGCTATCCATCTTTCTGAGTCAGCTTCTAGCCCATTGAATAAAATGGTGGATTTGTGAGCATTTACCTGCATCCCTGTTTCTCTACAATATAGGTCTAACTTTTTTATATATTTTTCTGCTTCCCTCACAATGTTAAGACCAGACAAGATAACATCATCCACAAATAGTAAGTGGGACTGAGATAGAGAATCTGCCCACTTTTATCCCTTTTAGGGCTCCTTCCCTCTTAAATTCTTTTACAGCCCTGCTTAAATCTTCAACAACCAGGGGGAAGATGAAAGGTGACATAGGACATCCCTATCGTAGTCCCTTAGATGGAAAAAAGAATCTGGATGTTGATACATTAATTGGGACTACTTGAGAAATTGAAGATAAACAACCCATAGTTGATATTACTGCCTGGAGGCTCACTCCAATATGAATTAGCATCAACCTTAGATAAAGCCAACTAACCATATAATATACCTTCGCTAGGTCTATTTTGAGCACCATTGCTGGCACCTTCTTTAATTTTATGGAACGAAAGCCCTCTTGAGCCACTCCAACTGCATCATGAATCTGCCTATATGTAAGAAGCCAGACTGCTCTTGGGAAATAACATATGAGAAGACTTCGTTTAAATTGTTTGGCTATTATTTTAGCTATACTTTTGTAAATTGAACAGCATAGTGAGATTGGCCTGTAGTCTTCAAATGTTTCTGGATTGTTTTTCTTTGGGATGAGAGCTAATAAAGCTGAAATTAGGGCACCGAGAACTTTTCTAGAGGATCTTGATTGCTCCACCACCCTTGGTAAGTCTTTTTTTATTTTATTTGAAAAATATGTCTCATATTTGCGGAAAAATATTTACAAACTGAAAAGCAAAATAAATAAGAGTATATACACTGAACCTCAACCTCTTCCTTAATGCCACTAGAACATAAATAAAATCAGAATAAGCTAGGGGCTCTAAAGATTAGGCATTATTGTCAACAATGTGCCCTTAGCTAGGAGCTGATGGCGTACCTCTCATCACTCCACATAGTACAAAAAGCAGACAATGAGCTAACCTCATGCCCAAAAAAACACATACACCCGATCTTCCAAAGATGAATAAGATTGAATGTTCTAATGGTGTAAATATCATTTTGAGGAATATATTGTCAAGGGCCCTGAAAGAAACTTATTGGAAATATCGGAAATTATCAAACAATATTGGAAATATCGACAATATTAAACTTGTAGTTGAAAAAATCTGAAAATGTTGAACAAATTAACAAAAAAAACTCGGGAGAAATCAGAGATATTTGCAACATTAGGCCACCGCCTGAAACCCTCAAGCACTGCGAGATCGTTGGGAAGGCAGAATGAACTAGAGATTAACAATCTCCAAACAACACAGCATGCCATTGGACCCTGCCCTGAAGCAAAACTAAATATTGATCCTGTAGAGACCTCTAGCAACTCTAAGCAAACTGACACTCCCAAAAGATGTGGTTCACTGTCTTCAAGCAGTGACAAACAAAGCGAAGGCCATTTGAGAGCTCAGTGTTGGCCAAATGGGCCTTGGAAGGGATCCCCTGATACAACACTATCCAAAAAAAATTGTAGCTTATAGGAAAGATGAATGGATCACACACTATGCAGTCGGTAAACCCATCTATCCTTTGAGTTAGATGACACCCATCTCACATTAAGGACCAGGGATAATGGATGTCGATGATGCAATACTGAATATGGTCATTGAGAATCATACTGCAAGAGAGGGCGATTAAAAATCCATCCCAATCCCTCCAAAAAGGCCCGGGCATCCTGATATCCATTTTGGAAATATCTATCTCGGGATTATTAGTGTTTGTAGCTCGAACAAGTATTTCCATAAGGGTGTCTACTTGCGGAAATTGTCATTAAATGTATCCTATACTTTTTCTAGAATTCACTTTATCAATTTATTTATAAAGTGAATGTCTTTTTATAAATTGACTAAGTTAAAGTCACTTAATGATTTAATTAAAAGAGAGCTGTTAATCTCACGATCTAATCTTGACTGTTGAGATTAGGTAAATCGCTCAAGACAAAAGAAAAGACACAAGGAATTTTCATTTCACAATCACAGTCACTTAATTTTTTAATAAAGGAAAAGACACAAGGATTTTTCATTTCACAATCACTTGAGGTGAAGAGGAAAACTGAGATCTGATTTTTCAGCTTGGTGAGAAAAGAAAAACAACACGCTTCCCAAGGCAGGTCGCATGCTTCCCGAGGAATGTCATCTTTTGAGGCAACATGAATTTCGAGGCAGCACAAAAATCGAGGTAGCATGTCTTTTGAGGCAACACATATTTTGACGCAGCACGTCTTTTGAGGCAACACGATTTTTGAGGCACCATGGTTTTTGAGGCAACACGTGTTTTGAGGCAACACAAATTTCGAGGCAGTACATCTTTCTAGGTAGCTGCATTTATTGTAGCAGGTACGGATCCGTACAAATCTATATAGACAACCTCAGTGATTGGCAACACAAATCTAGGCAACGTTGTGGTTCAGGTTTGCAGATTTGGTTTGTGGTTTTAATTTCTCCGAGCCATTTTCCCTGTGAAGGGAGCTCTTGTAAGTTTTGATGTTATTTGATGAAGAACTGATTCGGAAGAGCAAAAGAATTATTGTGTACTGTGTGATTGTTTTTCTCATTTTTTCCGCTGCATGCAAGAGTTAATTATTTCACAAAGTATTTAGATCTGATCTATTTACTTACTTAGCTGATCAAGAGAAATTAACATGGTATCAGAGCTCTTGCTCTGAGAGAAAAACATATCTATTGTATTCAGTGCAGATCTCTTCAGCAGGTTAAATGTTAGTTTTTTAGCTCTAGAGGTACTCTGCATGTTTTGTCTTAATGTTTACACTACCAGGCACTTGACTTTGTAATAGTTTTTATAAAGTTGTTTTAAGTGGTTCTTTTATTAAAGTGACTTTTTAATAAAGTGTGCCTTCTATTTTTAAAGTGACTTTATTTTCATAAAGCACTTATGTAATAAAGTGAAATCACTTTAATATTTCAAGTGATTCATTTTGGAGGGAATGGATCATGACCCTTGATCTTGAAAAGGGCAAGATCTAATCTTGGCCTTTGGATCTAGGGTTGGGAAGGTGAAAAGACACTTTGGAGGGAAAAATGTCATTTTTAGATTATAAAAGAATGCATTGGGTAGTGTGCAAGACATGTTGAGAGGACATCGGGAGGAGAGTTAGAGAGATTTAATGAGCATGCTTGAAAGAGGAAAGTGAGCAGCAAAGAGGGCACGTTTTCCAAGGAAGGAGGGTACGAATCTTGAGAATTTTTTTTCTGTGAGTTTTGGGTCGAAATATTTTTCTGCTATGGGAGGCCGTATTGTACGGATCAATACAGTCTGTGCGATTCCATACAGTCCGTACAACTGTACGGATTTGGCACGAAAATCGAGGCAGCTTCGGGCACAGATTTTGAGGTGGATTTCTGTTTTCTGTTCGCTGTTTCTAGGTCATACAGAACAGTCCGTACATTTGACAGTGGGCACGGAAAATGAGGTACGAAGGAGGCCGTACAACGGTACAGTTTTGGCACGAAAAACGAGGCAGATTTCTGTGGGACAGATTTGGTGCTGTGAGGTATTTTCTTTGGCTGGAAATGTGGTTTTGCTGCTGTTTTGTACTTTCCTGAAGCATAATAATAAGATCTCTCTCTCTCTCTCTCTCTCTCTCTCTCTCGTTGGGTTTCCCCACATTGGGGTTTTCCCTGGCATTTGCCTAAATTTCTGAGTGTTATGGGTTGCTGTCCACTATGTTATTTCCGCTGCTATTTTGCTTAGTAATGTGTATTTCTGCTTATGGAAATTTCTGAATGTGAGGTTATGCATTTCTGAAATTTATGAAGACAATTATCTCTAGGTTGCTAAGTGTTCGACAGAATATTAGGTTGCTGATTTTTTGTCATTAAAAATCTACATTAAAGGACAAAGCAAATCTATTGTATTCAGTGCATATTAGCCATGTCAATAACCAATGTGAAGTTTGAGGATCGACTAGATGGGGCTTCAAATTTCTTGCCTTGGAAATCAAGAATATCAGTGATCTTGAAGGAACAAGATTTGTGGGAAGTCATGGCCAACCCTCCTCCAACTCCAGCGCAGACCTCAGAGGGTATACCAACAGTGGTAGACACAACAGTGTAGGTAGTGCGGGATAAGAAGGATATAAAGGTGCAGAGGGTGATCCTTGAATCCATCAAGGATCATCTGATCCTACATGTTGCAGAAAAGACCAGATCTAAGGAGATGCTTGATGCCCTTGTGTCACTCTTTCAAAGTGTCAATATGAGTCGGAAGATGATCCTCAAAACCAAACTTAGAGAATGCAGAATGTCCACCTCAGACAATGTAACCAACTACCTTACGAGGATGACACAGATCTGTGAACAACTTGCAGTTGTAGGAGAAACAATACTTGATGCAGAATTAGTGAATGTTGCTCTGAATGGGTTTTCCAAGGCTTGGGAACCATTCATCATGGGCATTTGTGCCAAAGAGAAACTCCTAAAGTGGGAGAGACTTTGGGATGATTACATTCAAGAGGAGACTCATAAAGAGTCTAGATCTGGCAAGCAGTGAAGAGGTGCAACGGATGAAAACTTGGCCTTGGTTAGCAAAACCAAGAAAGGCAAAGGAAAAATTTCCAAGAAGGGTAACAGTCAGGGAGAGGGACAACAATCTGGGCAAAAGAGAGATATGAGCAAGATCAAATGCGATATCTGCCATACAAATGGCCACTTTGATTCTCAGTGTCCACAAAGAAAGAAAGGCAAAGGAAAGCCGCAAACAGTTGTAGTGACTGCAGAGACATAGTTGAGGGAACTTGCATCCAAGTTTGAGAATGATTGTGCATTCATGTCTTGCCTTTCTACCAACACTACTCCCAACGGTGCATGGTACTTGGACAATGGCGCATCCCGCCACGTGACATAGGCTAGAGATCTGTTCAGTAGTTTTTCAGAGGACAATGTAGATGCAAGTATGTAGTGCGGGGTCATGGGACAATGCAATTCCAACTTAGTTAGAGGGGTCCTTTGATGTGCAAGAGGTACTCTATGTACCTGTCCGGAAGAAGAACCTGTTGTCCATCTCAGTCATGGAGGACAAAGGTTATGAGGTGAACTTCTAGAAGGGGCAGGTGTTCATTCGCCCAAAGGGAGCCAATCTAGACACTGCTATGAGGATTGGAGTCTAGGATGGAAACCTTTATAGACTTCAGGGCCAGCCTGCACAGGCATTGTTTCACACCAGTGAGAGCTTGTGCGATTCGTGGCACAGGAGGATGGGTCATCTCCATCACAAAGCTCTACCATTACTGAGGCAGATGGTCACTGGGTTTCCAGAATTCAGTCTGGACCGATAGGGGGTGTGCAAAGGCTGTGCACTTGGAAAGAATGTCAAGGCAACCTTTCCTAGCAGCGAGACTCTATCCTAGGGAATCTTGGATTTGATCCATTCAGACGTTGGAGGGCCTATGTCAGTAGCTTCAGTGAAGGGCGCATCCTACTATGTGACCTTCATTGATGACCTGTGCAAGAAGACCTGGATCTACTTCAGGAAGACCAAAGACGAGGTCTTTAGTCAATTCCGAGCCTTCAAAGAGGAGAACACGACAGGAAGGACAATCAAAGTGTTGAGGACAAATAACGGGGGTGAGTTCACCTCTACAGAGTTCAATGATTTCTGCAAGGAGGCAGGGATCAAGAGGTAGAAGAAAGTGGCCTACAACCCGCAACAGAATGGGGTTGCAGAGAGGAAGAACACGTCTATCATTAGTGCAGTGAAGGCCATGATGCATGACCAAAGTTTGCTTATGTTTATGTGGGCAGAGGCCTGCAATACAACTGTGTATTTGCAGAATAAGAGCCCACATCAGATACTGGAGTGTAAAACACCAGAGGCGTTCATAGGCAGTAGACMTGAGATAGGACATCTCAGGATTTTTGGTTGTCCAGTCTACATCCACATTCCTGTGGAGAAGAGGACAAAGTTGTAGCTCTCAGGGGAGGGGCATTTTGGTGGGGTACATTGAGGATTCAAAGGCCTACAGAGTGTTCTTGCTAGATCAGCGCAAGACAGTGGTAAATCGTGATGTCAAGTTCGAGGAGAACTTGGCATCTAGGAAATCTCAGGACCTACCAGCAGTTGCAGAGGGGCCACAAGAGGTGGGCTCAAAGGATGAGCCAAGAGTAGAGACTTCCATTGCAGGGAGCCAGACTCCAGTGGAGGTGGAGGAGTAGTCAACCCCTTATACTTTAGTCAAGAGGCCCAGGCGGTTGGAGCAGACCTTGCGGGATGCTCGAGAGCATGTTGAGCCTCCCAGGTCCACATTTATGGAGACTAGACCTCTGCGGAAATTTCTGCAGTATATGGCTTTGATGAACAACATCATAGACTCAGAGCCCTCTAGCTTCGAGGAAGCAACCAACCGACAGGTGTGGAGAGATGCCATGGTGGAGGAGCACAACTCCATCATGAGGAATGATGTTTGGGAGATTGTGTCGAGACCAGAGGGGGAGTATGTTGTGATTTCTAAGTGGCTTTACAAGGTAAAGCATGCAGCAGATTGTAGTGTGGAGAATTACAAGGCTAAATTTGTGGCTCGTGGGTTTTCTCAGAGAGAGGGAGTAGACTATGGGATCGAGCATCCATCAGATGGATTTGTAGACCGCCTTCCTCAATGGCATCATTGAGGAAGAGGTCTACATTGAGCAGCCACATGGGTTTGAGTTCTATGACAGAGAGACATATGTATGCAGGCTTAAGAAAGCCCGGTATGGACTCAAACATGCACCCAGGGCTTGGTACTCCAGGATCGACAGTTATCTGCAGGGCATGGGATTCATCAAGAGTGAGGTAGATCCCAACCTATACTTCTTGTTGGTTATAGATATGAGATCCTCATCTTGGTGTTGTATGTGGATGATCTCATTTTGATAGGTGCAGAGCGCCTGATTGCAGGTTGCAAGTCAGATCTAGCGTCAGAATTTGAGATGAAGGACATCGGGCCGATGCAATATTTTTTGGGACTTGAGGTTTGGTAGCGATTGGGCGAGATCTTCCTCGGACAGGGGAAGTACACTTTAGAGATCTCGAAGAGATTCAGGATGCAGGATAGCAGATCGATGGCCACTCCGATGGTGACCAACCTAAAGAAGATTGATTCCTCAGCTTTAGAGTTGGCAGAGTCTAGACAATACAGACAATTGATTGGCTCATTGATATCTGGTCAACACTCGACCAGATATTTGGTTTCCTGTTAACACCTTGAGCCAGTTCATGGTGGAGCCGAGGGAGGTTTATTGGGTGGTAGCAAAGCACGTGCTTAGATATGTGCAGGGCACAATAGGATATGGATTGCAGTACCTTGGTGGAGATGGTATGAGGTTGCAGGGTTTCTTTTGTTAAATTTAGCAGCATCGACAGTCATTCTCCAATGAGAGGCCATATGGGCCACCTTGAGGCTAGCTAGGGAGATTTGGAGAATCAACCAGTCTTGTGAGGTATTGACAAAAGCCAGGGAGATTTGGAGAATCAACCAGTCTTGTGAGGTATTGACAAAAGCCAGGGGCAACGTACAACCTCTGTTAGTCAAACCAAAAGTCAGGACGAACGAGATGCTATGTGAGTCTAATGCAAAAGTCAGGGGGAACGTACAACCTCTGTGAGCATAGTCAGTGTAGTGCAAAAGTCAGGGGGAACGTACAACCTCTGTGAGCATAGTCAGACTAGTGCAAAAGTCAGGGGGAACGTACAACCTCTATGAGCCTAGTCAAACCTTGTGAGCCATCAACAAAAGTCAAGGCATCTAACAAAAGTTAGGTTGAATATAAAATTCCTATGAGTTAGAAACAAACGATATTCTAATATTGCAAATGATATAAATGTATTGATCTAGTGCGTTGGAACGTGTAACATTATCCACCATGAAAAGAATTTCGAATTGCCTTGTAAAGAGTTGAGTTGTAACTGAAGTCTCAAGTCTAGTTCTATTTTAGAACTAAAGTGTAATGTTGAGTTGCAACTGAAGTCTTAAGTCTAGTTCTATTTTAGAACTAAAGTGTAATGTTGAGTTGCAACTGAAGTCTTAAGTCTAGTTCTATTTTAGAACTGAAGTGTAATGTTGAGTTGCATCTGAAGTCTTAAGTCTAGTTCTATTTTTGAACTAAAGTGTAATGTTGAGTTGTAACTGAGGTCTCAAGTCTAGTTCTATTTTCGAACTAAAGCATACCAGTCTCAAGTCTAGTTCTATTTTCGAACTAAAGTATAATGCTGAGTTGTAACTAGTCTCAAGTCTAGTTCTAAGTTCGAACTAAAGTATGAAGCTGAGTTATGATTAACTCATGCAAACTGGTTACTATTTCGAGCTTCTTCTCTTCTCCTCTTCAACCTATATAAGCAGAGGTTGACCCCTCTCTTCAACACAGTTTTGATATGCAGGTTAAGGGTGAAGCAATAAAGGCACATATTAGTGATAAAGAGGCAACATACCAAAGCAGCATATCTGTGTTGTATATCAACAATAGAGGCAGCATATCAGAGGTGTATTTCAACAAGGTCTTTTAGGTCTTTGTCAGGCCAGAGTCATCTTGGCAAGATCTTTAAGAGAAGAACATTCATGGTGGATATTTGTAAGTGATCTTACATTATTAATGCAATAAAGGGATATCGTTTGCTGGGGTTTTTCTCCCTGTACAGGGTTTCCCCAGGGTATCTGTGTTGTTGATGTGCATGCTTACTTATCTACATAGTTATTGCTATTCGATTATGATTTGGTATTGTTGAAGTGTATTAAGCTGGAATCAAAGTGTTGAAGAAAATAAAAGAATTAATCCGCATAAGAAATCAAGCTCATAATTTAACATGGTATTAGAGCTTAGGGTGTGTTAAACGTGTTGAAGTGCAGCAACAGGTACACACAGATACAAGCTAGCTTGATTAAGTTTCCAGTGTGAAGTCCATGGCATCCTCCATTTCAGTTAGGGCCGAGGATAAGCTTGAAGGAGCTACCAACTTCAATGTGTGGAAGCTCCAGATAACAAATATCTTGCAGGGGCATGATCTTGAGTAGTATGTGACCACAGTGGTGGAGGAACCCACGAATAATGCAGGAAGAGCGACCTTCAGGAAGAGTCAAGCAAAGGCCAAACGAATCATCTTTGAGTCTCAGTCAAAGACAATATAATGCCTGTAATGACTTCGTTAATGACTACCAAGGACTGTATGGATACCTCGGTTAATCTGTATGAGAAACAGGCTCCAAGTCAGAAGAGGACACTTAAGCACAAGCTTAAGTATTTGAAGATGGAGAAAGGTGAATCAGTGGCATCTTTTTGTTCTAGGATAGCCCAGATCAGAGATCAACTTTTGGTTACAGGGGTGACAGTGGACGATGATGATTTAGTGTAGGCCATTTTTGACGGTCTTCCTTCTTCATGGGAGACCTTCTTATCCAGTGTAAGTGGGAGAGAGATCCAACCAACGTTTGAGAGGTTATGGCATGATTGCCTCCAGGAGGAGAGTCACACAGCTACCAGGAGCGAGCTAATGAAAGAAGAGCACTCAACTTTAGCATCAAGATTCAAGGGAAAGAAGAAAAACACTTTCCAAAAGGCTCCCAGAGGAAGCCAAACACCAAAGGTACATTCAAAGGCAAGGATATTGATACATCTGAGATTAAATGCTTTAGTTGTAATAAGTTGGGTCATTTTGCTAAAGATTGTTGGTTTAGAAAGAAATATCCAAGGAAAGGTAAACATCATGCCTCAACTGCCGAGGATGATGAATCCAAAAGAAATCAGAAAAGTCCTTCTAATGAGAAAGAAAATAGAAAAGAATATTACTTCGTTTCTGCCTTATCTAGTTCAGTTTTCACGAGGCCGAAAACTTGGTTAGCAGATAGTGGTGCATCAAAGCACTTGACAGGGTTCAAGGAGATCCTCTCAGATTTCGAGACAAAATCTTTTGCAGAGCATGTTGAGCTTGGGGATGACAAATGTTACAAGATAGAGGGAGTAGGCTCTATCTCCTTCAGATTGGAATCTGGGGCTAGACTTCATGTTGATGAAGTATTATATGTTCCAGGGCTCAAGAAGAATCTACTATCAGTTGCAACCCTTGAGGACAAGGGATATTGGGTGATCTTGAAGGACAAGAAGGCACTACTATGGGCTAAAGGTAGCCACTTAAGTATCGCAAAACCCATTGGAACTCGCTGTGGAGGACTGTACGTCGTGTTAGGACAGTCAGTTTAGGCATTGGCTCATGATGCGACTAGCTCCAACGAGTTGTGGCACAAAAGACTTGGACATCTTCATTACAAAGCTCTTCCAGATCTACAGAACATGGTATGTGGCATGCCCTCTATTTCTCTTAGTAAAAATGAAATTTGTAAGGGATGCATGCTAGGTAAAAATATAAAGAAAGTATTTCCTAGTAGTGACAACAGAGCTCATGGCATCTTAGATCTGGTTCATTCTAATGTATGTAGTCCCATGTCATCTCCCTCACTCAGTGGTTGTTTGTATTATGTCATTTTTATTGATGATTACTCAAGAAAATGTTGGATATATTTTCTTAAAGCTAAAAGTGACACATTTGATAAATTCAAAGAGTATAAAGCCTTTATTGAAAAGCAGACAGGGAAACACATCATAATCCTTAGAACAAACAATGGAGGAGAGTTTGAATCTCTTCAGTTTGAGGATTTTTGCAAGTCAGCAGGAATCAAGAGACAGTTGACCATGCCATCTAACCCTTAGCAAAATGGAGTTGTCGAGAGGAAAAACAGGACAATTTGTGAGGCAGCGAAAGCAATGATGTTTGACGAGGATTTGCCAAATTCTTTATGGGCAGAAGCTACCTCCACTGCCATGTATATTCAGAACAGGTGTCCACATGCTATCTTGAAGGACAAGACTCCTGAAGAGGTCTTCTCAGGGATCAAACCTGAAGTAGGGCATCTAAGGATATTTGGGTGTCCTGTGTATATTCATGTTCCTAAGGAAAAGAGGACAAAGATGGAACCCTCAGGCAAGAAAGGGTTTTTTGTGGGGTACAGTGAGAACTCCAAGGCTTACAGGATTTATGTACCAGGTCAGAGGCAAATAGAGGTAAGTAGAGATGTGACTTTCCATGAGGAAGCCGCATTTAAGAAATTCAGAGAGCTTCAGCAGGAATCAGAAGCAGTTCAACCAGCTTCACCCTCTTCTGAAAATGAAGAGTCAGATGTGTTATCACACAGTTTGTAGCTAGGTCAAATGACTAGAAGGTATAGGCCAAACTGGCGTAACATGAACCTTCCCCACCCAATGTCACAACAATGGGGAGGTTCTTTCTATTTAGGGAGGTTAGCCCAGGGGAGACGTCCCCGGTAACTTGGGGTTCTGAAGAGGCAAAGATATAAAGGTTAAGGTTAAAGTCCCTCCTCACAGGTTACCACCAAGCTTAGATAGTTCGGCTAATCAACCAATAAAGAAGTGTATGCCCAAATGAAAACTCCTGCCCGGAACAAGACAACAACAATACAATATATATGTAGGCTATCACTCAATGGGTTAGTACTTCATGTAACTATCTGACATCAATATGTAAGCAATGTGAAACAACATATATTAATGAGATCAACGTTTTATCAATATAGCAATGGAAAAGTATCAATTCATCAATAACTATTGAGATGATGTAGCTAACAATGTATTTAATCAATCATTTACTCAATAAATGCTTTCAACCATCATCTAATTGCTTATCATCAAAATTTGCTGCGTCAAGATGGAATAACCAAGTGTGACGTCAACCTAGTTAGGTTAGCTAGTTAGTTAGGGTTTCAAAATTTAAAGGTTTGAGAGTTGTTTTGAGCACTATCACTTCAACGTTGTGTGTCTAAGATCAGTGCCTTGGGGTAGATGGAGTCAATTAAGGAGAGGAAACAAAGTTGAAGGAATAAAGGCTAAGGACAATGAGGGAAGGGTTCTAGAGTGCTGCAATGGCAGGGCCCTAGAATCAAAACTCTAGGGGAAAGAGGCTCACTCAGGTGTTGCTTAAGCAAGGCCTCGTGCTCTTTCCTCCTTCCTTAGGTCAAACTTGGCAAAACGGATAGCATAAAAGATAAGTCAAAACAAGAGGATGAGGTGAGGGAAAGTGTTGCAATGGCAAGGCTTTATAACCAAACCCTAGAAGATGGACGACCCTAGGTGTAGATAACCTAGGCTTGGGACGTCACCTCTTTTTTAACCTTTAAAAAACACAGCTAGCACTAAGGGAAGAAGTGAAAAGAGTGTAGCAAAGGCTAGGCTCTTCTTTCCTTCTTCAATGGCTGAATATTTCTCTCTAAGGGGACATGAAACAAGGACCTACTTGTGTGCTTGTCACCTAGGGTTTTAAAATCAACAAATTTATAAGTAAATGCAAGAATATAAACTTACAACCATTCAATTAAGAAGTTTTGCAAGAAAATCACTTACATATCATGATGAAAAGCATATGCAAACCCTAGTTGTAAACCTTCCTTCAATAGAAATGCCAAACATGCCAAGAAAATCCTTCCATCAAGTGCGCCTCACTTTAAAAGACGAAATACCCAAGTAGGGCGCAAAAATCAGACCTCACAAGAGAGTGAGTTGTGTGTTATGTTCAAATGAGGGAAAAACGTCCTCAATATATAGTATATCATGACCTATAATTAAAATTAGGTCATTAAAAATAGCCGACAAGGCTACTAACCAAAATCATATTGTTTTTACATTAAATGTTTTCTAAAACCCTAAATGAGCAAAATATGAGATGTCAAGCCCTCTTGAGGGAGACATTAGGCCCCTTTGGGGCTAGTCCATCATCCAGAAGTCAAACGTTAGCCCTTTCCGGGCTCCTCCAAGCAGCCACACGTGCCAACCGTCCTGTCAAACTGCCACACGCTCAAGGTGACGTCAAGGCCTCCTGGGTGACGTCCTTCCTGGTCATCAAAGGGAAACGCTCCATCTGAGAAGGGTCAACCCCCTTGGGTTGGGCTCAGCCAAAGTGTCTTGGATGGAATGTCCTTCTTCTTCTCATGTGCAAGAGCTCAACTAATCACTGTCCTGTCTCTGCCCCTGATGGTGTCCCAACAACCATCTGATGGGCTCTTCAGCCCAATGGAGGTCCGAGCTAATCATCTCCCCATGTGTACCAGTCCAACTGGTACCTGTCCGTCGGGCATGGTCCTGCACATCGAAAACTTTGCCCTCAATGGGCTCATTAGTCACAGGGATCATAGCAATGTCAATCACATTTCATCATTAATTTTATCAAATATATGCATAAAACCCTTGATATATCATTCAATAGCTCAAAGATATTACAATGACCTACAATACAAAGTCGAAGAAAAAGACAAAATACCCTATTGGGCCAGCATCCATAAGAAAAGGAAAGTCTCTAGAGGGTATCATCCAAGCCATGTAAAACAAGGTGATGTGGTCAAGGGATGTCCAGACATACGGGTAGAGTGAAAGACATGGATGTACAATATTACCTGTGGGTGCCTTTGTAGAAGGCGAGCTGTACCAGTCATGGATGCAATTCTTTCCAAGTTCTTTATTGCCTTTATTCTTTCTTTTCTTTATTGCTTTTTCTTATTTATTTTATTTCAAGGTCTAACTAGAGGACACTGCCTTGGCGTGGTGACCAGAGATGACAGTGTTACCCACAGACACTTTCATAGAGATGATAAGGCTGGCTCGTGATGAGACCCCCTTTCTCTTGGCCATGCAACCAAAGGTTACTGCCCTGGCGTGGTAACCAGATAATGGCAATGTCATACTGCTAGGTACCTATGAACATAATAGGCTGGCACGTGATGAGACCCCTTATCCTCTTGGATAGGTCTTGTTTTGTTATTTTTCTTTGGGTCCCTCTTATTTCTTGTTGAGAGGCCTTTTTATTGCCTTCTCGGGGATCCCTGGGCGAGGCATCTCTAGGTTTCATTTTTTATGGCTTTTATCTTTTATCAGTTGCTTTTACCTTCTGGGCCTTTAGCCCCTTCTTCCCACGAGATAAGGTGTAACCCCACAAACAGATCATCCTAATGCCCAGACTAAGGGAATGGGGCAGATGAGTGGGAGATAAGATGTAAAAGTGATGATATGATGGGAGCGGACGATGGCCCTTCAGAAATCCCCCCGGTGGCAAACCAAAAGCCTATGGGTACAAGCTTGCTAGGATAACCTGTCAATCCCCCCAACCATGGTCAAGTGGGTCAATGTAAGATCCAAGCAATCGTCAGAAATAAAAGGAATGTGATGCATATATCTAAAGGTTATAATGATAAAAAATGACACATACCATGATACCTGGACCAATTACCTCATGGAGCAAGAGTCTTCTCCGATACAAGTCCAAGCCGAAGGTGATGGATGCTGCTACTGTTGACAAGACAAGTCTGATAAAAGAGAAGAAAGATGGGCCCTCCGGGGCCATGCTCAGGTCAATCCTGCTCTCGGTACTCCATGTCTAGGACCTGTGGGCCTCGAGACATGCTCTCCTAGTTATCCCTAGAAATCGGGGATAACATCTGGCTCCAACTCGGGGACATGTGCTCACCGTAGAGCGCATGAGAACCTTAGCATCTCTGGCATAACCTGCAGACCTACTCACACTCGAAAAGGGCATCAGTAACAAAGGTGGGGTGTTATTGCCACCTCGCAAAAATATATATGTATATATAAATGAAACAATCAATATGCAAGTGAGGAAACAAACTAACATGAAATGCAATTGGTATAATACACGGAAAATGCCTACCTACCTACACTTAGCTGTGGAGTTAGGTCCCACCACCTTGGTGGGGTTTGAGGAGGTGCCCGCTGATAGGCAATAGGTGCCTTCTTCCTTCCAAAGTGGACAAGTAGTATGAGTTATCAACTGATTCCATTCCCACTTTGAAAGGTCCGAGCCATGATTGCGTGCTTCCTTTTACATTGGTTGGCTCTCCTTTCTGAGTGTCCCACATCCATACCATATCTCCCTCTTTATACTTTCTGACTTTGTATTTGGTCGTTCCCTGAACAACCTTGGTGTATTGTACTGAGGGAGGTGGGTGGGCTTCTGTTGTAAAGACTTCTTGTTGGGACGGGTGGATTTGTACATCATCTTCATCCTTTTTCTTTTTCAATATCTTCACTGTCCCAACTTCTTTGTTCTTGAATTCATCTAGGAGTTGCTGGTATTCTTCTTTCTTGGGCCATTCGATTTGATCAAAGTCTTCTTCTGTTGCAAAGGGCATGCCTTCTAGAGAATATTTTTGAAGAGTTTGTATCATATTGTCCTGGGTTTTATCAATTTTTGTTGGATGAACAATATCTTGTACATGGTCTCCAGGTACTGGCACATTAAGTAGACGTCCCATAATTCCATCTTTTAAAGGTAATCGCAAAAAGGTGAGGTCCATTTCAAGGGAACCGCCTATCATCGTGCCAAACTTCCTAGATAACAACATTCCCCAAACATCTGGGACATCAACCTCTATAATGTCAATGTGGATTGTCTTCTCGGGGTATTCTTTTAAGTGTACTTCAACATTTTCAACCATCCCATGTGTGGGTATTGCTTTAGATTCGAAACCACACACATTCCTGTAAGGCCTAGTGACCTTCAAGCCCATTTGTTGCATGACTTTAAGAGACATCATGTTAGCACCTGCACCTGTATCTAGCATGCAATTGTTAAGATATTTGTTGTTCATTGTTAAAGTCATGAAAAAAGGGGGGTTTTCACCATACTGGACCCTGAAATGGTCAACTTGCAACATAATAGGGGGGTCCATAGTTTCATCTGATCCTGAAAAGAAAGTATCAAAACGATCTTTGATGGATGGGATCTTGATTGCTTCTCTTAGGGGAACATTCACATGCATCTTTGATAACACCCCTTCAAAGTCAAAGTTAAGGTGAACCTTACCAGTTTTGGATGTCTTAGGAAGAAGCACCTCAAGAGGTGGGGGTTTTGGCTGATCAGCGGTAGGTTGTTTCGGGTTCTTCCTTTTGTATACCTGAACTTCTTGTTTCTTTAGCTTTTCTCGTGATTCCTGGTTCAGGTTGTTTATTACCGCCATCCTTGCTGCCCTGGCTGCTTCCCTCATAACTTGTTGATGTTCTATATCTGTGATATTGATCTGTGGAAAGTTCATGAAGCAGTCCATATTGTTGACTTGTTGCTGGCTAGCGTTATAAGGGCATTCATGCTCCCAATGTGCTTCACTACATTCCAGGCACCAAGGATTTTCATCAACAATGTTTGCAGGGGCCAAGGTATTTGGAACTTCGTTTTCATTCTTTGGCTTGTAAAATTGGTTCTCTTTCTGGAATTGCCCTTTTATGTTCAAGTCGCACGTGTAAGACTTAGGAAAGTACAACAGGTCTGAACTGCTGACGTCGACAAGTGTACAAAAGGCAACTGCAACATATTCATAGGCAGAAGAATTTTTGGGTATTTTACTGAGTTTGTATTTTGCTAATTTTTCTGGTTATTGAGAGGGCAAGGTTGTCCTCAAATTTTGGTAAATTTGTATTGGCTGGGAGGGTTGGTTTTGCCCTCAGAATTTCTGAAATTGACAAAGTTATAGAACAAAAAAATTGTGTCTCATATGTGTTGATGATTCATCTATGATCTTCTTGTTTCCGCTGTAATCATAATTTCAGTGTAAATTGTTCAGTGATAACAGCTAGGGTTTATTATTAGATCACTAGGAAGCAATTTTCAGATATGAAATTAGTCACATAGAATTGCATGTGAAAATTGACACTAAGGTCTAGGGTCTAGGGTCGAAGTATGTTTTCCTTTTGTTCAACTCCAATGCTATAGCCCACCACATGTTACTATTTGTTACCTAGAATGTTGTTGGTATCCTTGCCTATGCTCAATCATGGCAGGGAAATTTCAACCCCAATGATCATGGTCAAGACCGTTATCCACTCTAGTTAGAATTCCTAGCCCTGACTACAGACTTGCACCCTTTTGTCAACCTATTTTCTCGTAAGTTTTGCAAAGTGCTTATTCCAAATGGCCATTGGAATTCATTTCAATCGAACCCACGAGTGTATGTGGAGGTTGATCTGAAGTGGGAGCATCACCCCTTTATTTTTGTTCGCATCAAAGTTGAAGTTCGCTAGCAAAAGGTTTGGTACCTTAATCTTCCAAATGCCCACTTTGTATGTCAATCCCATGATTATTTGATTAGAGATTTCCTTCTTTGCAAGCCCAATCCAGGGGAGGTTGCAAATCCCCCTTCTTCCAAGGGCACGGGGATTACTAGTAGCTGTATGGCTTCAAGCTCAAGAATTGGGGGTGGAAGCCCCTTTGCAATTGTTGGTTCCCTTTCTAGAATTGCCTTGAACATACTCCTGGTTGTCAACAAGATAAGTTAAAATCCTCTAGATCCTATGAATGCTTGGCACCATTGTTAAGTGAACGTTGAGAAGGGGTCTCCCCTCTCACCTCACGGCTCCACTATAGGCTTTCCTGACTGTTCTAAGCAGACGGGCTTGTGATTGCCCAAATCTACCCCCGCACCCACAATTGCTGATGCAAAATCCTTAGATGGAGAGACCAACCCGTCACCCAAGTCCATTCGGGGTGGGGTTAACACCTTCAAGACATAAAGGTGAAGATTTTTGAGGAACTAAAGGCTTCCCAACAGGTCTGTCTTATGACCTCTTGTTGGGCTCTATGTTTAAGGTTCTCAAACTATTCTTGCTGCTATTTTAGGACATCAAACAGGTCAGACTTTTCACCCCCTCAAATTTGCCTTTAAACTGATGATTGCATGCTCTTTTAAGGTGCTCTTGCAAGTGTTTTAATGACCAATGTTAGCACATGCATAAACCTTAAAAGAAACAATACCCTCTAGGATCTTAGCAAGTCCTAATGCTGAAAATAACTAAGCATACATGACAAATGAACACAAAATATTTTTGGTCAACATGATCGTGGATAAAACCCCCCCAAGGAAAACTGGTAAGAGAGATGTATATATATGGAGATCTTCAAGCAATAACTACAACAAGGAAATCAATATGAAGGAACCTGTAACAATTGCTAGCTCCTCTCAAGCTTAGCAAATAGCTCCTTGAAATATGTGCCCCTTGAAGAGTGCGCCCCTCTTTCCTTGAGTTAGCTTGAAGATGATTTGCGCCCTTGAATAATCCTTGGCCGATTGCTGATCCCTTGTACACCCTTTGTATTGAAGGTGTGCTCACAACAACCCACAAGACAGATCCAAGCTGCACCCTCTCTAAAGTGTGCCTGCTAGTATGTGCCCCTACTCCAAGGATGCACCCACGAACTAGCTCATACACAAAGCCTCCATGAAAGCTTCTCCAAACTAGCTTGCGCCCTCCATGAACAAGTGCGCCCTAGTTTTCTCTTTCAAACCCTGTCTTCTCACTTCTCTTCTCCTCACCCAATTCTCTCAAGTGATCAAGTGAACAATTGAGCCTCTCTTTGCCCTATGCGCCCCCTTTAGCCTTCCAAAGCCAAACCTAAAAGACCAATGGCTAAGATTAACTCTTGCTAAGTCTAATCAATGGGTGAGATCTCATTTCATAAATCTCACTTGGAAACCCACTTTGCTCAAGTTTCCATAGTTTGCTTTATGTCTCTTAATTCACCCACATTGTGAATTAATAGTCACTTTATGACTTAAGTGACAAATTTCACTTTTTGACTTAAGTGACTAAGTCAAAGTGAAATTAAATCATAAAGTAAAGGTACAAGGGTCAAACATTTCCCTCTTGTGTTTAGAGACTCACAAACACAAGGGGACCACTTCCCAAGGTACACAAAACTCAACAAAAGGCACATCAACTGGCTACATTCTCTGAATCGTGACTCAACCTACCACAAGCTCCTCCTCCGTGGTGACAACATTCTCCTTTGAAGGAAGAGGCAATCACTCCTCCTTGGACTTCGACAAATTTGAAACCTTGTGCTTGTAAACTTTTGCATTCAGAGATTTGACCACCGCTTGCATATAATCATCACTATGAGAACAATTGAGAGCAATCTATTTCGAAGGAGAACACTCTTGGGATTGGCTTCACCTCTGATACACATTGTCTTTTCCCTCATCAACAACCTAGGATCGGTCTTGCCTGTTCGCCCACTACAATTGAACAAGCCGAAAGAAACCCACTATTGACTGTACGATTTTTCTCTCCCAAATTAGAATCCCCATGAATGGAGGCCCTACTTGTTGAAATCGGACCCAAAATTGAGACTGCACCCTTTCCTATACCTGCAATCAAATCTATTGCTGTTGGATTTGCACTTATGCCTATACTTGCAATTGTACTAGCTCCTAAAGTTGTAGCCACAATTGTACCTATCCTTGAACTTGCACCTTTTCAATGCGTGCCGATATGAGATATGATCCTAGCTCCCTTTCTACCAATTGCATCGATACAATTACCTTCCCTATTGCTTTGCATGTCTGTGTTTTCACTCTCTTTCCCCATCGCTATGTGTCTTCCACCCATTGTAAGCCTTTCTCTAACAAATCATAGAATCCTAGATAAAACTCCACTGTCCACCTATCAGGGCTTGGACATTTTTCCTTTTGAAATGATTCTAGTACTGCTTGTTGCTCCTCACATTGGATGGGGCCTTATAATTGTGATTTTTATCACACCACCTATGATTTTTATTGCACCACATGTGATTTTCATCACAAATGTTAGAGGCTTGTAGGATGATATTGATGGAGCATTTGATGGACTAGGGACACATTCTTGTTGCACACTTTCATATAATTGCTTCCCTTATGACAATTTGTCCGATCATTGTGATTGCCCCTAGTGCCTAGCATGGAGATGGTATTATCATTTGGTTGGTTTTGGTTGAGAGCCCTAGGTCGTATGGACATTTCCAACATTGTGATGATATATTCAGCAGTGTTGGAAATATCTCCAATTTCTCTTGATATTTTCGATTTCTCTCGAGGTTTTCAAGTTGTTGATTTGCCCAATATTTTCAAAATTCTTTAGTTCTAAGTTTATTATTACTGATATTTTTCGATAATTTCTGATATTTTGCTCGATATTTATGAATCCTGATAAGTTTCATTCTAGACCCTCGACGATATATTCTTGAAATGAAATTTGCAACACTGATATTCATCATGTTCACACATCATTGGGAGAGAGCGCTATACATTGGCTTAGGTTGCTATGTTGATCTAACCCTGTCAAGGGCTAGACTTTGATGGTATGTGATTGGTCTTGGCTTTATTGGAGTAATACCCTAGCACATATGGGCTCATTTGGCATTGGATTAGCATCTGGGTATCATTGGCCCATGGTTCTAGTAGAGCACTCCTCATGTACACCTCTGTCTACATGAATTTATCCCTCTCAACGTCTATGTTTTGTATGGTTTAGCATGGTTTGAGCCTCATTGTGTGAATGCCCTAGTGCATTTGGTTACTCTTTGCACATTATTGAGTTTGGATGTGAGTGACCATCATTTCTAGTGGAGCGGTCCCTTTGGTTAAATCTTGTTGCCACATATTTTGAGGTTTGATCATATTTCATTGGAGTTTTGATGCGATCGTCCCCTCATTCCTTGGATAGATCCTATGCTGATGACTTTTCACATGGATTTAGGCTAAAGCATATGGTGTTTTGACTCCTCATTTCATGGATTTATCATTTGGCACTTGGTTCAATGTTATTTACACCTTGGAGGATTGAGTTTGTTAGCCTTGGAGAATATGCCCTAACACATTTCATTATCTTGGGCTTGTAATTGGTCTCCCAAGGCCTTGGATCCCCTAATGAAGGGAAGCTCTTCACTCATGGAGGTTTTATGGCGCATATTTTTATGCATTTTGGAGAGAGGTCTTTCATGAAGAGGCTACACGTGGCCCTTGGAGCATGTGTTTTGATTTCCTACCTTGGATGAGGGAGACGTCTAGCATGATGAGGAGACATGTGGCATGGCCACCACTTGTTTATCATTTTATTATGCATAGGTTGATTTGTCATTAGGAGTTTGTTAGGAGATATTGATTTTTATTCTTTTCCTAGGAGGGATCTTGGATCTACAATTGGGATATTATTAGTTTATGTTGGAGGGTTTTGAGCCCTATCTCTATAAAAGAGAGCCTTCCTCCCCATTTTGTTGTTGTTGAAAGTGTGGTAAACTTTGAGGGTTTGTTGTTGAAGGTCTATTCAAGGCTATTGGAAAGTTAAGGGTTCATTTTGGTTCTTGCGAGGCATATGTTTTGGAATTTCTCATGGCTGAATATTGATGCTGAAAACTCCTTGCAAAGGATTTGCTTCAAGGGCTATTTGTGAAGGGTTACTCTACTCCAATAGAAGGAATTAGGTCCGGGCATTCCTCTCTTAATCTCTTTGATGTGTTATTGTTGCATCTTTCATCTTTTAGAGTATTTGCAGAATTATACTTCATAGTGAAACACACCCTAGTAAACAAAAGTCTAAAGGTACATCTTTTGTAGGGCTTGTTACCCCATCTCACCTAGGGGTAACTAGAGGAGATGATGTCTCATGGCCCGAAATGAAGACAATGATCCCGGTCGTGATGATGATCAACATGTCAACATATAGTATCTCAACAACCCCTCAAATGCCTCTTCTTGCTAACATAGCTCATCTCATCCAATTAGCACAATTCTTGGGAGATGGTAGACCAACGTCATCACGAGGTACATGAGCCCTTGCTTCATATGAAGTGTCATATTTAATATATTAGGCATGTTGATGAGGATTAGTGGTTGAAGTTGGATAATGAATCATAAGCTCAAGAAGTTATGTTTGTTGCCTTGTTTCACCTTGGTGGCAATCATTTGTGATCTAGCCTTGTGTTGTCACCCCCAAGGAATAGGGGTATTACTGGGGGGCCCTCACAAGGCTAACATTTCGTTTCCTCACCATAATTAACACTTAGCATCCTTGAGCTTGTCGTAGTGTACTAAACTTCGGGGATGGGTCATGGTTCATTCTCTCCTGAGGAGAGGGGCTAAAGGCTCGAAGGTTGATTGCAACTGCTAAAAAGAATGATAAAGAAAGAATGTTATGAAAGAAAGAAAGGAAATGAAATTATGCAAGGACATATAAAAGCCACGTTTCATACTTTAGCTCTGCCCTTTTTGCATTCGCCCTAGTCCCATGAAGCAATGAATGCTAATGCTTGAAACCTCATAGAGGGGATTTGCAAATCAATAAAAGGGAAAAGATAAAAAGACAAATTAAGGGGTTCGGAAAAACATAGCGCCTAGAAAAGGGTAACTCAAGAGCATGCATACCCTCTACAAAGGCGCTCATAGAAATGGACCTAATGATCTCATCACCATGAAGTAAGCCCAACACGTTTTACTATCACACTTACTCTTGAAGGGTTTCTTTTCTTTCTTGCTTCCCTTGAGACGTATCCCTCTACTTGAGTCTTTTCTTTCTTTCTTTGCTTGACACACCTAATAGAGTCTTTTGATGGCCCTCCCATACCTAAACTTGCCAACTTACATAAAGTCTTGAGAAAATGTGAAGTTTGAAGGGGATACTTGATATGAATTGTTGATATGGCTTCTGTATTAAGTAACATATTACTTTATATGGTCTAAGGACTCTTATACCTTGTGAACATTGGTCTTACTTGATTCCATAACTTTGATTGATTTGTATGCACCTGACTTGGTTTTTGAAGGACGTCCCCTGCTTTCACCCAGGACATGCATTTATTTATAGGATATGACACTTGTGATGCAGAGCATTGAGTCATTTGATGGTTTGACATACTCAAACACAGGCTCTCACATCTTTTGGACCTTGGACAATGTTGAAGTTTGTAGCATTAGACAAGTATCTCCACATTGGATTGTGTCTATCATGTGGAGATCGTCATTAATACCTCTCAAAACTTTGGAAATTCACATTAATATTTTTTTTTTGTTGACTACGGAAATCAACAACTAGTTGGGCACGTACTTGCGTGACATGTGGTCGTGTTATCTGACTGCTACCACTATAACCCCAACCATGCCGATGCGGCCCTTCACGCGACACTCGAGGCTAGTTGAGGGTTTCGAATCGATGACTTCACATAAGGGAGTGCCTTAACAATACACTTCATCACTGACTGTTCTACACCTCGAGGGATTTTAATAATTTTAATTAAATGAACGTCATTTTAGAATTAATTGAGATTAATTAAATAAGATGCTTAAGTTTTTGGCATTAGTGATCTAAGTGAATTAAATGAATCTTAGCCATTGATCTCAAGTGGGGGAGATTTGATCTCATCCAGTGATCACTTTGGAGATTAGGGTTAGGGATCATCTCAAGATTATAAAAAGAAACCAAGGGAGAGGATGAGACACACATTTACTCATTCTTGAGACAACGAGAGAGAGAAGACAACAAGCGAGAAATTGTTTGTAGGTGACCGGAAAGGACGGGAAACCAAGGGAAAACATTGAGCAACATTGGGCAGGGCTGCAGGTTGGTTTTCTCTTCTGGGTAGCTACCGTACAACACTGTGTAGGCCGTACATATTGCAGCAGCAACAACAACAACCGTAAGGCCATGCGGTAGGGCCGTACAACAACGAGGAGGGACGTACAACGGGTTGTACAGTCAACAGGTTTTTCAGGCAGGGGTTTCTACAGATCAACAAATCAGGTTTTTGTTGTAGCTTGTTTTTCTCTCAGTGGCCCATTTTCCCGAGCCTTGATTTTTAGTATAATAAAATCATCTCCTTGCTAGTTTTCTCTTGGGAATTTTTCCAGGGATATTCACCCAAAAAAATGTGTATATGTGTTTGTTTTCATGTTTTACTTTTGTTGCAATTTCGGGTTAAGAATCTCAATGTGCTTTTATTTAGTAGATCTGCATTTTATTTCAGCAAGGATTAACTAGAAATTAATTGTCGTGATTGGGGTTCAAGGAAATTTAACATGGTATTAGAGCTAACACTCTGAAGGAGATCAGATAAGGGTTTTGTCACAGGTTTTATAGCAGATCTAAATTCTAGTAGTTTACATTCCTCGTTAAAATTCTGATTTGGAGATGGTCGCAACCGGTTTGAGGTTTGAAGATAGGTTGGAGGGTTCATCTAACTTCATTCCTAGGAAGGCGAGGGTTAACATTAATTCTCATGGAAAATGGGTAGTGGGAGTTTGAAAATACCATCGTGACCCCACCGACGGATCCACAACAATTGGTCATCCATAATCAAAAGGATGTGAAAGCCAGGAGAATCATCTTAGATGTGGTGAATGATCACTTGATTCCTCACCTATCTGAGAAGTCGACAAGGGATATGTTTGAAGTTCTGACAAATCTTTTCCAGAGTAGTAATACAAACAAAAAATTGTGTTGAGGGAAAAGTTTAGAAACACCAAGATGACCAAATCAGATATGATGACCAGATCAGATATAATGACCAATTATCTCACCAAGATCACTCGGGTTCGTGATTAGTCGGCAACAGTTGGGGAGGTCGTGACAGATGAAGAGATGACAAGGATGGCTTTGAATGGTTTCACTAAACCATGGGCCCCATTCATCAAGGGCATCGTTGCACGGGAGACATTTCTCAAATTTGATAAGCTATGGAATGATTTCATCCAAGAGGAGATTCGGGTGGAATCTCTAGCAGACCAACGTAAGGGTGATGATGAGAATTTGGCTCTTGCTAGTCAGGCAAGGAAGAGTAAGGGAAAGTGTTCGATCAAGAGGAATACAGGTGGAGAGTCAACTTCACAGGCTGGAAAGAAGAGGGATCTGAGCAAAGTGAAATGCTTTGCGTGCCACAAGAGTGGTTACTATGCTTCACAGTGTCCAGAACGAAAGAAAGGGAAGGGAAGTCTTAATAGGTAGACACATCTGTAGATACTCAAATCGAGGAGTTTGCTGAGAGGTTCGAGAAGGATTTCTTGTTAGTTTCTTGTCTTTTTGGCATAGTTTCTAACAGTGCCTGGTACGTGAATAGTGGGGCTTCTTGTGACATGACGAGACACGAGTTGTTCACCAGTTTATCAAAGAAGGACTTGGATCTGCATGTGGAGCTTGGTACCAATGCCAAGTGTGGTGTAGAGGGAGTTGGGACAGTTAGATTTCAACTGGGATCAGACGGCTCTCTGGAGGTGGCAAATGTGTTGTATGTTTTGGAGATCAAGAAGAGTTTGCTCTCAATTTTGACAACGGAGGACAGGGGATACACCATCACTTTTGAGGATGGTCAGGTTCTTATTTGGTCGAAAGGATCTAGCCTTGACTCAACACGAGTTCTTGGTAACAGAGAGGGAAATCTATACAGGATGAAGGCCCAACCAACATGTGCTCTAGTTCATGATAGTGATGACTTGTGCAAGCTTTGGCATAAGAGGATGGGTCACTTGCATCACAGAGTGCTACCTGCACTGAGGGAGATTGTCACTGGTCTTCCGGAGTTTAGTGTGGTGTGGCAGAGAGTATGCAAGGGGTGTGCTCTTGGCAAGAATGCCAAGGTTGCTTTTTCAAGCAACGAGAGTAGATCCAAGGGGATCTTGGATATAGTACATACATATGTATGTGGTCCGATGTCAGTAGAGTACGACAGTGTATGTGCAAAATAGGAGTCCTCATAAAGTCTTGTAGGACAAGACTCCATAAGAGGCATTCGTTGGAGTAAAGATAGAGATTGTCCATTTCCGCATTTTCGGTTATCCAATGTATATCAATGTACCAACAGAGAAGAGGACAAAGTTGGAGCCCTTAGGGGAGAAAGGCTTATTTATTCGGCTATAGTGAGACCTCAAAGGCATATAGAATTTGGATTCTAGCGTAAAGGAAGTTTGTGGTGAGACGAGATGTCATGTTTGAGGAGGGCTTGGCATACATGAAGTCTCATGAGCCTACTCAAGTGACAAAAGACAAGGAGCAGGAGGCTCTGAAGGATGACTAGCGCTCATCAACTACTTTAGGAAGTTAGACTTCAGGTCAGGAGGAGGAGTTGAAGGATCCTTCTAGTTCTTTCAGGAGGAGGCCTCAAGGCATATAGGATCTGGATTCTAGCGCAGAGGAAGATCGTGGTAAGGCGAGATGTCAGGTTTGAGGAAGGCTTGGCATACATGAAGTCTCATGAGCCTACTCCAGTGACAAAAGACAAGGAGAAGGAGGCTTTGAAGGATGAGTCACACTCATCAGCGACTTCAGGAAATTAGACTTTAGGTCAGGAGGAGGAGTTGAGTGATCCTTCTAGTTCTTTTAGGAGGAGGCCTTGATGGCTAAAGTAGACATTGAGGGACACTCAAGAGTATGTGGAGGCTCCTAGGAGTACATTCAGGGAGAGTAGAATGCCTAGTTTTGAGGAGGCAACAAACCAGCAAGTTTGGAGGGATGCCATGATGGAAGAGTATCGCTCCATTATGAAGAATGATGTGTGGGACATAGTTCCGAGAGCAAAGGGAAAATTGGTGGTGGGATCTCGGTGGATCTTTAAGATCAAGCATGCTACGGATGATAGCATGCGGAAATAAAAAGTGAGGTTTGTGGCAAAAGGGTTCTCCAAGGAGACTATGAGGAGACTTTTGCTCCAGTCGCCAAGTATACTTCCAATCGGGTTGTCATATCAATTGCTTCAATTTTGGGGTGGTAGATACATCAAAATGGATGTGAATAAGACATTCCTCAATGGAGTTATTGGGGAGGAGGTATACATTGAACAACCTTAGGGCTTTGAGTTCCATGGGAGGGATTCTCTTGTATGCAGGCTTAGGAAAGCCTTATACGGACTCAAGCAGGCACGAAGGGCGTGGTACTCTATGATTGATGGGTACCTGCTGAGAATAGGCTTTAGCAAGAGTGAGGCAGATCCCAACTTGTACTTTATACTTGTTGATGTTTTGGTAGCTGCGAGAGGATCTTTCCCTCCTAGATGACCTTTCTTAGATGCGAAGAATATTCCGGAAGCAAGAGATCCATTGAATTGATATTGAAATACCTTAGAAGAGAAGTTGTCCTGGAAGAATAAAGTAATAATGAAAAGACACATATCCAGAGAAGAAGTTGACCCAGTCTAGTGGTCAGGAAGGCTATAAATAGAGGATGTCTTGGTTCATTTGTTCACTCACACACACTCTCCCAACTACATAGAAGCGAGGCGCAAGTTTGGAGGAGGTGACGTAGTAGTTGCAGTTGCACAGTTTATTATTGCTCAGTCTTTTGGTATCTCTCTCTTGTGTGCTACTCCTTGTGGAGGTGCACTACCTTTGTATGGTGCTGTTGCTACAGTTGGGGTGGTATTTTTGGTTAAGCTAGCACTTGTGCTAGGGTTTATCTGATTGGACTTGCTTTGTGAAACATAATCTATCTAAGAAAGGTTGTAGGGTTTTTCCCCCATATGGGGTTTTCCTAGGATAAATCTCTTGTGTTCTTTTGTCTCTTGTTTATGTTGCTACTGCTCAGTACATGATATATATATGTTAATGGTAACGAAGTAAAAGAACACTAGTAACACTAATGCTTTGTAAATAAGGAAAATCCAACATGGTATCAGAGCCAGGTTACCTTCAGAACAATTTAACCACTGGAAGGAAGATCGATACAGCGGCACCTTGCAACATCGTGCAACTGTAATACTTTGTCAAGCTCGTCTAGCGCTATCCCAAGGATGTTGGGAATAATTCCTTCAGAGAGCAGTGCGCCCTAACCTAGCGCACCCCCTGAAACCCTCAGCGTGTAGTTTGGTGAAGATTGAAAAATCAAGGTTTTTCAGTGCTAGGGTTTCTACTGGCAAAAATGTCAACCAGTATGAGAGTTAAGGATAGATTGGATGGAGCAGATAACTTCAGATCTTGGAAGCATAGAATACAACTCATTCTAGAAGAGAATGAATTATTGGATCATGTCAAGAAGATGCTTCCAGAACTCGAAGACGAAGAAGCAAAGGCAAAGTTCAAGAAGAATGAGGTCAAGGCCAAGAGGATCTTGACAGACTCAATCAAGGATCACCTGATACCCAATGTATCAGAACTAAAGACATCGAAGGAGATGTTTGATTCCCTAACCAGACTTTATGAAAGTAAGAATACTAGTCGAAAGCTTACTTTGAGGCATCAACTCAAAAACGTGACAATGAACAAGTCATAAACAATGGTCAACTATTTCATGAAGATCTCGCAGATCAAGGATTAGTTAGCAGCTATTGGAGATCCAATAGAAGACGCTAAACTTGTGACCACCACACTCAATGGATTCCCTCCCTCATGGGACCCATTTGTCCAAGGAATTTGCGCTAGAAGGAGATTGCCCAAGTTTGACAAGTTATGGTTAGATTGCACTCAAGAGGAATTCGGGCTGATATCCAAGACACAAAAGACTAATGAGGATGAAAATCAAGCACTTGTTGCTCAAGTGAAGAAGAGAAAGAAAAGGGAAGAAGGTAGCTCGAAGAAGTCTAAGAGACCTCGTTACAAGAAGGATGCGTCAAAGATTAGATGCTACAGTTGCCAGAAGCTGGGACATTATGCCTTTCAATGTCTAGATAGAAATGAAAAGGAGAAGAAGAAACTCCATGCACATGCAGCAGATGCCAAAGAGCACTCAAAGGCGTCAAAGGATGAAGAATTTGTCTTTTAGACAATAGTGTTTTCATATGAATGATAGAAGAAAACTCAAGCAGGACAACAACACCAGACTCCAGGTTTGCATATCAGGTTTGATATTTTATGTTATTGTTGCTTAAGAAAGTATTGTACCTAGGATAACAGTCTTTATAGCTTTATTATTTTCTATTGCTATCAAATGTTTAGGTACACCTGAATAATGTCGGTACGATTACCATTAAGAAAATGCTCATTGTTGATGATATACTTGTCTACAAGATGAAATTGATCTCCTCTAGGTGATGTTCTTGATTGCTAACCATTCCATGGAGGTTACCATGGAAATGTTGTTCTTGTCTCTTGTTCCGGGCAGGACACAGGTGATAGCTCTGAGAAGGAGCTATGATGACGGTTGCAGGAGGCAACTATTTAGACAGACTCTAGCCGAGACATAGAACTGTGTACATGAATGTACACACCCATGTGAAGAAGAAGACGAAGAAGAGTATCTCTTATGGAGATTGACTGTGAGGAGCAAAAAGCTCCAAAGATGGCCGTACAACTAATTTGACCACTCTTCAGATCATCAGGAAGAGTTAGTAGTGCCATAAGGGCCCTACCTAGAAACGATGCAGTAAAACCAACATGTTCTCGTGATACCTTGCATAATGCAAATAAGATACAGATGCATGGCATTGATAAGCCATACTATGAAGAGAAGCAGATGACTCCACCAATGGTGAGGTAGGCAGCCCTACCAAGTACCAGCTCAGAAGGAGCTAGATTTCAGAGGGAGTCAACCCTTAGGATCCAGTAGGGAGGAGCAACCTCCCAACACAATCCATAGGAGATGAGACTTCAGAAGAAGTCAACAGATGCAACAGAAGCAGGTGGCTCCAGAGATCGTAAAGACTCAGAGGGAGTCAAGCTTCAGAGGGAGCATGTAGATTCAGAGTGAGCCTGATCTTAGAGAGAGTCAGTGGCTTAGAGACTTTCATTCAGAAAGTATTCCTTCTCAGATTCAGATAGGAGAGAGAGACGTCTTCCAGCACTGACAGACAGGTGCCATGAGTTGAGGAGGCTAGATCGAAGCTTCAGAGGCTTCTAGGAGATGTGAGATCTCCTGCGAGGATTCCTATGTCTCAATAGACTTTCCTACAGTGACAAAAGAGGCAGGCAGTCAGAAGGACTGGGATATAGATTTTGCCTCAGTTCCAGAAACCACACATGTTTTCCAGCTATGTGGCGCTGATGAGCAACATCATTGATTCAGAGCCTTCCACCATTGAAGAAGCTGTTGAGAAGCAGGAATGGAAGGATGCCATGATGGAGGAGTATCAGTCCATCATGAAGAATGATGTGTGAGAGGTGGTTCTTAGACCAGAAGGGAAGTCAGTAATGACTTCAAAGTTGATCTGCAAGATCAAGCATGCTTTAGATGGCAGCATAGAAATGTACAAAGCTTGATTTGTGGCATGAGGATTCTCCCAGCAAGAGGGAGAAGATTATGACGAGACACTTGCTCCAGTAGCCAAAATAAGTGTACATAGAGCAACCACAAGATACATGAGAAGGAGTCTCATGTCTGTAGATTGAAGAAGGCTTTGTACGGGCCTTAGCAGGTACCCAGGGCATGATATGCCAGATCAAACGATTATTTGATGGTTGCCCATTGGTCCTACATGTGGATGACATGTTTCTGACAGGAGATGAGAATCTCATAGCTGGGTGCAAGTGGGAGCTCTCTTCAGAGTTCGGGATGAAGGATCTAGGTCGGATGCATTACTTATTGGGATTGGAAGTGTGGCAGAGATCAGATGAGATTTTCCTTAGCCAAGGAAAATATATTGTTGAGATTCTACAGAGATCCAGGATGATGGACATGACCACACCCATGACGATAAATCTGAATCTCTTGAGTGACAAATATTTAGATTTGGTGGATGCTACGATGTACGCACAATTGATTGGATCCTTGATGTACCTGGTTAACACCAGGCCAGACATATGCTTTGCAGTGAATACCTTGATTCAACACATGGTTGAACCTAGACAGGTACATTGGATGACAACAACGCATATGTTGAGGTACCTTCATGGTACGGTTGGATATGGATTGAGATATGTCTCAAGTGGAGATGTGAAGCTGTAGGGATATACAGATTCTGACTAGGCAGGGAGTGCAGTGGATCAAAAGAATACTTCCGGATGCTGTTTTAGTTTGGCAGCAAGCATAATCTAATGGTTGAGCAGGAAGCAGACATCAGTGGCACTCAGCACATTGGAAGCAAAGTATATTGCAGCAAGCGTGGCAAGCCGTGAAGCAATGTGGCTCCGGAAGTTGCTAGCTAGGACATTTGATCTAGAATTGGAGCCAACTTTGATACTTTGTGACAATCAAAGTTGCGTGAAGCTTACCGAGAACCCTGTATTCCATGATTGGTCTAAGCATATAGAGATCAAATATCATTACATCCAGGACATGGTGGAGAGAAGAGCTGTGGAGTTCTAGTACATATCCATGGACGAGAAGATAACGAACATTCTCACCAAGCCCTTGTCAAGAGTGAAGTATGAGTACTTCAAGGACAAGCTTGGAGTGTTGTCGAATTTCCACCCTCGTTGAGAGGGAGGTGTGCTGTTTCTTCTCATGCCGATTAATCCCTCTGGTCAAGGGTTCCCTAGATTAGTCACGTGTGGTGACTGAGGGGGTAATGCACTATCGGACCTGCTGAGAGAAGAAACATCACACATGTAGTCGTAAGACTATGGCGGAGTCGGTGTGACTCCGGATAGTAGCTGTGTGCTACTTCGGTGGTTGTGTACCACTGGTGGAGACTGTGTGTCTCTGGACAGTAGCTGTGTGCTACTACGGTGGATGTGTTCCACTGGCGGAGACTGTGTGTCTCTGGACAGTAGCTGTGTGCTACTACAGTGGATGTGTTCCACTGGCGGAGGTTGTGTGATTGGACAATAGCTGTGTGCTACTTCGGTGGTTGTGTTCCATTGGCAGAGGCTGTGTGACTCCGGATAGTAGCTATGTGCTACTTCGGTGGATGTGTTCCACTGGCGGACGCTGTGTGACTCCGGATAGTAGCTGTGTGCTACTATAGTGGATGTGTTCCACTAGCAGTGACTGTGTGTCACTTGACAATAGTTGTGTACTACTTGGCAGTAGTTGTGATCTATTGGATGACATTGTAGTAGCTGTGTGCTACTAGCTGATTGCTACTAGCTGATTGTCATGGAGATTACCGGATCGTTTGGATGTAGTTGTGTGTGCTATCGTTTGACCACAGAGACTGTGCCTGATGATTCGAGCTACCGAAGGCATTGTAGCAGCCGTGTGCTTGCTAGCAGATTGCAGAGTAGTCAGAGGACTACTGGATGAAGACATCTTGAAAGATGCCACCCTAGCTAAGAGGGAGTGTTGATGTTTTGGTAGTTGCGGGAGGATCTTTCCCTCCTAGATGACCTTTATTAGATACAGAGAAGATTTCGGAAGCAAGAGATCCATTGAACTGATATTGAAATACCCTAGAAGAGAAGTCAACCCAGAAGAATAAAGTAATAATGAAAAGACACTTGTCCAGAGAAGAAGGCGGCCCAGTCTAGTGGCCAGGAAGACTATAAATAGAGGACGTCTTGGCTCATTTGTTCACTCTCACACACTCTCCTAGCTACATAGAAGCAATGCGCAAGTTTGGAGGAGGTGAAGTAGTAGCTGCAACTGCACAGTTTATTATTGCTCAGTATTTTGGTATCTCTCTCTTGTGCGCTACTCCTTGAGGAGGTGCGCTACGTTTGTATGGTGGTGCTGATGCAACTGTGGTGGTATGTTTGGTTAAGCTAGCACTTGTGCTAGGGTTTATCTGATTGGACTTGCTTTGTGAAACAAAATCTATCTAAGAAAGGTTGTTGGGTTTTTCCCCCATTTGGGGTTTTCCTAGGATAAATCTCTTGTGTTCTTTTTTGTCTCTTGTTTATGTTGCTACTACTCAGTACATGATATATATATGTTAATGGTAACGAAATAAAAGAACACTGGTAACACTAATGCTCTGTAAATAAGGAAAATCCAACAATACTTGTTGGAGATGATCCACTCATCTTGGTGGTATATGTTGATGCCCTGTTTCTGACAGGTGCGGAGAAGCTCATTGTTATGTGCAAATAGGATTTGGCTTTAGAGTTTGAGAAGAAGGACTTCGACTTGATGCATTAATTATTAGGGTTGGAGGTGTGGTATCAACCATGTGAGATCTTTTTTGGACAGGGGAAGTATGTAGTGGACATCCTGATGAGATTCAGGATGGGGGACTGTAAGCCTATAACTACACCTATGATCACCAATCTGAAGAAGCTGAGTGCTTCAGATTCAAATTTGGTAGATCCCACTTTGTATAAGCAATTGATTGGTTCCTTGATGTATCTGGTCAACACCATGTCAGGTATTTTCTTTGTTGTGAACACCTTGAGCCGGTTGATGGTTGAACCTAGGTAGGTACATTGGATAGCAGCGAATCATGTGCTCAGGTACTTGCATTGTGCAGGGGAGTATGGACTCAAGTATGTTAGTGGTGATGGAGTACAACTGTAGGGGTATACAAACTCATATTGGGTAGTAAGTGCAGTGGATAGGAAAAGCACCTCAGGGCACTTAGTTCAAGAGAGCAGAGTATATGGCATCGAGTATGGTGAGTTGCAAAGCAATTTGGCTTTGTAAATTACTTACAGGTTTATTTGATCAGGAGTTGGAGCCTACGGTGATATACTGCGATAAGTAGAGTTGCATCAAACTCTCAGAGAATCCAGTATTCCATGATAGCTCCAAACATATTGAGACTAGATTTCACTTCATTAAAGACAGGGTCCAGAGAGGAGTAATAAAGCTCTAGTACATCTCCACAGATGATCTGGTTGCAGGCATTCTCACCAAACCAAGGGTAAGTTTGACTTCTTTAGTGATAAACTTGGAGTAGTGGAGAATACCTTCCTCGCTCAGAGGGAGTGTTGTGTGAAAAATCCAGGTCCTATCAGCTTGCCTTCTTGGTCTATCTTTGACCAAAGAAAGGCTCTAAGTTTCAACTGTAAGGTAATTAATTTTCTGCTGTTTTATAACAGCCAACAGTGCAAATGTACTTTGCTGATTTGTTACGGTTATGTTCTCAATTTTGGGTGCTCTAGCATGTCGTTTTTGTCACCAAGAATTAGTACATGCATCTCAAAATAGACATAACACACCTAATACATCGTTTATTGCTGAATATGAACATATCTAAGAAACTAATACATGCATTTTTAGACACAGGTATTTTTGGTCAACATGACCCTGGATAAACCCCCCCCGGGGAAAACCAGTTTGGAATATATATGTATATATGAGGAAAGCAGATGAAGGGTTACAGTAAACACAATACAAGATAGAACCTGATACAATAGCAACTCCAATTGAGCTGATATACAAGTTCAAATCCAACAAATGCGCTCCAGAATGGTGCACCCCTCATGCAAACTACCAGAACCACTGAATCTGCTCCAACTGCCAACTGTGAGATCAAATCTGGAAACCCCTCCACAACAATGAAGCTATGCTGAATGGCAACCCTCTGCAACTGATCTCACTGCAATCTGATGGCTAGATATCCTACCGGGCACGAATCAAGCTCCTCAGCTAATGCGCCCCTCTCAGAAGTAGAATAGCTCCAGTAAATAATCAAGGCAAGAAGCTCCAAGCCTCCATGAATGAAAGCAAGCGACCTCCCTCAAGCATCCTCACAAAGCTGACCTCATCTCCATCGAGCAAGAACTCCTCTCTCAACAAGTAACTCAAGCAATGAAGAATGCACCCTCCTTCTCCCTTTGCACCCCTCTTAGACATCAATTAGGAAACCTAAAATATGAAGGGTTGAGATCATGTCATCTTCCATCTAATCGATGGTTGAGATCTCCCCAAACATATTTAAGTCACAAACCCACTTTGGGTTAAGTTTCCTAAGTCAACTTATGTCTCAAATTCACCCCTTTGTGAATTAATAGTCATTTAGGCCAAAAATGACTAAATTTCACTTAATCCAAAGTCAAAGTGAAATTAGACAAAAGTACAAGGTACATAGTGTCATGTCCTTCCCTCATGTGCTAAGGAGGTCATAAGCACATGGGGAACACCTCCCAAGGTACAAATCTCAACACTCCCTCTTACTGAGAAAGGTGTTCCTCACCAAGCCCATCTTGTCTCTGAAGAAGACATGCTTGCCCTGTGGCAGGGCCTTGGTGAGAATATCTGCTACCTGGTCATCTGTAGATACATACTGCAACTAAATTGCCCCTCTCTGAACCCAGTCATGAATGAAGTGGTACCTAATCTCTATATGCTTCGACCGGTCATGAAACACTGGATTCTCAGAGAATTTTATGCAACTCTGATTATCACAGTGAATGACAGTCGGTGACATCTCCTGACCAAATAACCCAACCAACATCTTACGAAGCCAAATGGCCTCGCAACTGGCCTGACTGGCCGCCATATACTCTGCCTCGGCCGAACTCAAAGCAACTGACTTCTGCTTTCGGCTGAACCAGGAAACAAGTCCTGACCCCAAACTGAAGCAACACCCTGAGGTGATTTTCCTGTCAGCAGCACATCCTGCCCAGTCTGAATCTATATAGCCAACCAACCTGACTCCATCTCCTCGGACATAGTCTAGGCCATAGTCCACTGTCCCAGCAACATATCTCAAGACGTGTTTTGCCCCAATCATGTGAACACTCCTCGGCTCAATCATGTACTGACTGAGTGTGTTCACGGCAAAACATATATCTGGTCTAGTGTTAACCAGATACATGAGCGAACCGATCAACTGCCTGTATACTGCGGCATCCACCAACTGGCTATCTAAAGCACTAAGCTTCTTCCAATTGGTGATCATAGGTGTAGACATGGGTCTACAGTTCTCCATCTGAAACCTGCTCAAAATATCTATTGCATACTTCCCCTGCTCGAGAAATGTGACCCTCCTCCTGCCATACCTCCATACCCAGAAAGTAGTGCATCAATCCGATATCACTCATCTCAAATTCTGATGCAAGTCCCAACTTGCACTCAGATATGAGATCCTCGGCTCCAGTAATGAATTGATCATCCACATACAAAATGAGAATGAGCGTGTCCTCACCCCTAATGATGAAATAGAGGTTTGGATCAGCATCGCTCTTCTCGAAGCCCATTTGAAGCAAATAAGTATCAATCCGTGAATACCAAGCTTGGGGAGCTTGCTTCGGTCCATATAGTGCCTTCCTCAGAAGACACACGTGAGTCTCTCTGTCACCCACCTCAAAACCCTGTGGCTGCTCTATGTACACCTCCTCCTCAATGAAGCCATTCAAAAATGCGGTTTTCACATCCATCTGGTGAATGTGCCAACCCATCTCTGCTGCTATGGCCATGATAGTCCTGATAGAATTGTATCTCGCCACTGGTGCGAAAGTCTCGTCATAGTCGACTCCCTCAATCTGTGAGAAGCCTCGTGCCACAGAACGGGCCTTGTGTTTCTCCACGCTGCGATCTGTAGCAATCTTGGTCTTGTACAACCACCTGGAAGTCACAACTGACTTCCCCACTGGCCTCGGAACCACATCCCAGACATCATTGCACACAATGGAGTCATACTCCTCAATCATGGCCTCTCTCCAGACCTGATGGTCCACTGTCTGCGCAAAAGTCTGTGGCTCAGTATCCCTGATACTCGTCACAAGTGCTAAGTAAGTTCCAAATCTGACTGGTGGCCTGCTCTCTCTGATCTGGCTCTTGGACTCACCTACATTCTCCTTGGCCTCCTTCAAGGTCTCTTGAAACCATCTTGGTTTCCTCTTCCCTGAAGTGGTCAATGGAGAAGTAAGGTCTCTCTGCCCAATAGTGACTGCCTCAGGACTCGCCTCAACACTCTACGATCCCGAAGTATGACCTCCCTCTGAAGTCTGTGCCCCATTTGACTAAAACTGCTTTGACTGTGACCCTGAAGCTGTGCATGGTGACCCTGTCATCCCTGATACTAGTGTACTCTCAATCTGAGGCTGTGCTCCCTCTGAAACTGCAACCGACAACTTCGCATCATCCTGAAATCCAACTCTCGACTCAAGAGATCTCACAAAAGCCCTATCCTCCTCAAATCTAACATCTCTGCTCACCACCACTTTCCTAAGTGACGGAATGTAGATGCGATAGGCTTTTGACACCTCTGAGTATCCAACTAGAATCCCCTGTTGGGCTGTGGGGTCTAGCTTTGTCCTCCTCTCCGAGGGGACATGAGAGAAAGTCAAGCATCCAAAGATCCTGATATGCTCGACATCGGGCCTCCTACCAGTGAAGGCCTCCTCAGGAGTCATCTTCCCCAAAATCCTATGGGGACTCTTGTTCTGCAGATAAACTGCAGTAGTGTTGAAATAATGTAACTGCGAAGGGCATTCTTATTATTTTGTTATTGGATTAAATCCCCATTGTGGATTAATCATGTCATTATTATTATTTTTATTATTAGGTTAATCCCCATTGAGGATTAACTAAGTCGGTAATTGTATAAGGACCAAATCCCCTTTTGCGGATTGGTC
>JASDQU010101390.1:192015-240405 GCA_032191745.1 Picea mariana
CCCCTAGAGGGTTTCCCAGGATAAATGCTGTGTACATTGTGGATGTGTATTTCTCAGTGATCTTGTGGTTATTATGCTCTTATCTTTATGAAATGCAAAGAACTATAATGATAGCATAAACATTAACAAGTAGCACATGCCTCTGCCCATAAATACAAAGGCAAACTTTGATCATGCAGCATGGATCTCGCTGCACCAGTAATGGCCCGGTTCTTCCTCTCGACAACCCCGTTTTGCTGGGGGTTGTAAGGTACGGTCATCTGTCTCCTGATGCCCTATTGTGCACAGAAGTCTACAAACTGTCTCGAGGAATACTCTCCCCCGTTATCCGACCGCAAGACCTTGATCCTCTTTCTCGACTGGTTCTCCACAAGAGCTCTGAACTCTTGGAACCATATGAAGACCTCACTCTTGGCCTTCAGGAAATAGATCCACGTCTTCCTCGAGTAGTTGTTTATGAATGTGAGATAATACTCACAACCACTCAAGGACCTCCGAGTCATGGGCCCACACACGTCCATGTGTACTAAATCCAGTATCCCAGCTGACCTGCAGTTACTGCTGGGGAACGATGCCTTGGCAAACTTTCCAAGTGCACACCCTTTGCAAACATCCTGATGCTCTATGCTGATCTGTGGCACTCCGGTCACAACCTCTCTCAGACCTCCAAGAGCCCCATGATGTAGGTGGGCCATCCTGCGATGCCATAACTCACATAACTTACTACTGCTGTCGCTACTAGCCGCCAATGCACATAGTGGCTGAAGCTTGAAATAGTAATCTGTACAGTTTCCCATCTCTCACTCCAATCACCTGTCCTGAGTCTAGTGAAGACCCCCGAGGATGAATCAGTACCTAGGTGCCTTTGAATGTCACCTCAAGACCTCTATCCTGGAGGGTGGAAACTGAAATCAAGGTCTTCTTCATCCCAGGGGCGAAAATAACATCAGTAAACGATATAGGTGGCAAGCTCTCTCTCCGGAAAGCAACTGTGCCAACCACAACAACTGTAAATGCTCTGTCATCTCAATCCTGACCTCAGGGTCTCTGAGATCAGAAAAGTGCTCTCGAACTCCAGTCATATGGCTTGATGCCTTGCTATCAATATACCAGATACATGGTGATGTCTCAACTGACGTACATCATATGTGAAAAGCACACTCTCTCTGAAACTGAGTATGAAAGTCTGCCTCCTCTGCTGTAGCTGTTGTACCACCTTTCTTCTTCTTCCTGTTCGAAGACTGTCCAGCATAGTGCCCGAACTTCTTACAAACAAAGCACTTCACTTTGCTCATATCTCTACCCTGACCACTGCCCTTACCACTGCTGCTCTCTCCTCCTCTACTCCTTTGTGGCTGGCCCCCAAACTTGGGACCTTGTCGACCCCCTCGTCTGGCCTTCTTCTTGCCCTTTGTCCAAAGAGAAAGATCCTCCTCACCCTGACCAATCTGCTGCTGCTGTTGCTGCCTCTGTCCAGAAGCCTCTGATGCTAATTTGATCTCCTCCTGGACAAAATCATCCCACATCCTCTCCCATGTAGACATGACCTCCCTGGCAACTATGCCATGTACAAATGGACCCCACGGTTTGGTGAAGCTATTCAAAGCTTGCCTGACCAAAGAGTTAGGGTCAACAACCTCGCCGACGGCTCTAAGCTCGTCTCTGATCTGAGTGTATCTACCAAGGAATGAAGTTACCGACTCATCCTTGAGCATGCAAATGCCCTTGAGGCGGTCATGGAGAACCATCTTCCGGTTCTCACTGGAGCTCTCATACAACTTGCATAGAGATGCCCACATCTCGTATACGCAAGCCTTTCCCGTCCAATGGGGTATGATGTGGTCACGGACTGCGTCACAAATAGTCCTCTTTGCCTTGTTGTTCCTCTTCCTGAACTCTGCCACCAAGACGGGAGCAGTGACAGGAATGGGGGTAACAACTGCTTCGATTATATCCCATAGGTCGAGGTCCTCCAAGACGAAGATCATCCTCGCCTTCCAAGGCGACCAATTGCTAGCCCCAGCTAGCCTGTCCTCAACCTGCATCTGAGATGCTGAATCTCTGCCAAAATGCAATCCCCAATTGATGCTCACACTGCCAAGGAAAACACTGTCTCACTCTTGTCAACACAGGTGTGAAAAGAGACAAATGTAATCTGACCTCACTCCCAACAAAATGGGTGTGAAAAGAGGTCACGTCAAATCAGCCTCACTCCTACTGCGTAGGTGTGAAAAGAGACTAACGACAAGTGTCCAAACTACCCAACAACCCTCTGGAAAATTCTGCCCTCTAACAACCACTGAATGAGTCAATGGCTGTCCTCAAAATCTGCCAGAAAAGAAGTGTATGACAGCTAACAAAATGCTGTCCCAACTGCTCAATATTTCAGCCACCAAAGCTTTGATACCATGTGAAAAATCCAGGTCCTATCAGCTTGCCTTCTTCGTCTGTCTTTGACCAAAGAAAGGCTCTAAGTTTCAACAGTAAGATAATTAATTTTCTGCTGTTTTATAACAGCCAAGAGTCCAAATGTACTTTGCTGATTTGTTACGGTTATGTTCTCAATTTTGGGTGCTCTAGCATGTCGTTTTTGTCACCAAGAATTAGTACATGCATCTCAAAATAAACATAACACACCTAATACATCGTTTACTGCTGAATATGAACAGATCTAAGAAACTAATACATGCATTTTTAGACACAAGTATTTTTGGTCAACATGACCCTGGATAAAACCCCCTGGGGAAAACCAGTTTGGAATATGTATGTATATATGAGGAAAGCAGATGAAGGATTACAATAAACACAATACAAGATAGAACCTGATACAATAGCAACTCCAACTGAGCTGATATACAAGTTCAAATCCAACAAATGCGCCCCAGAATGTTGCGCCCCTCATGCAAACTGCCAGAACCATTGAATCTGCTCCAACTGCGAGATCAGATCTGGAAACCCCTCCACAACAATGAAGCTATGCTGAATGGCAACCCTCTGCAACTGATCTCACTGCAATCTGATGGCTAGATATCCTTCCAGGCACGAATCAAGCTCCTCAGCTAATGCGCCCCTCTCAGAAGTAGAATAGCTCCAGTAAATAATCAAGGCAAGAAGCTCCAAGCGTCCATGAATGAAAGCAAGCGACCTCCCTCAAGCATCCTCACAAAACTGACCTCATCTCCATCGAGCAAGAACTCCTCTCTCAACAAGTAACTCAAGCAATGAAGAATGCGCCCTCCTTCTCCCTTTGCGCCCCTCTTAGACATCAATTAGGAAACCTAAAATATGAAGGGTTGAGATCATCTTATCTTCCATTTAATTGATGGTTGAGATCTCCCCAAACATATTTAAGTCACAAACCCACTTTGGGTTAAGTTTCCTAAGTCAACTTATGTCTCTAATTCACCCCTTTGTGAATTAATAGTCATTTATGCCAAAAATGACTAAATTTCACTTTATCCAAAGTCAAAGTGAAATTAGACAAAAGTACATGGTACATAGTGTCATGTCCTTCCCTCATGTGCTAAGGAGGTCATAAGCACATGGGGAACACCTCCCAAGGTACAAATCTCAACATGTTGAAGTTTGTAGCATTAGACATGTCTCTCCACATTGGATTGTGTCTATCATGTGGAGATTGTCATTAATACCTCTCAGAACTTTGGAAATTCACTTTAATAATTTAATTATTAAAGTGAATGTCATTTTAGAATTAATTGAGATTAATTAAATAAGATGCCTAAGTTTTTGGCATTAGTGATTTAAGTTAATTAAATGAATCTTAGCCATTGATTTCAAGTGAGGGAGATTTAATCTCATCCAGTGATGACTTTGAAGATTAGGGTTCGGGCTCATCTCAAGATTATTAGAGGTAGCCAAGGGAGAGGAGACACATATTTACTCATTCTTGAGACGACAAGAGAGAGAAGACAACAAGAGAGAAATTGTTTGCAAGTGATCGGGAAGGACAGGCATCCAAGGGAGAATGTTGAGCAGCATTGGGCAAGGTCGTAAGATGGATTTCTCTTTTGGGCAGTTGTTGTACAACACTGTGTAGGCCATACATAAGCCGTACAACATGTAGTAGCAACAACAATCGTACAACCATGCGACAGGGCTGTACAGGTCGCCGTACAACAACCATGAGGGTCGTACAACATGCCATACAATCAACAAATTTTCCGGGTCACAGTTTTGTGCAGGGGTTTTTGCAAATCGACAAATCAGGTTTTTGATGTAACTTGTTTTTCTCTCAATGTGCCATTTTCCCTTTTATGGGAGCCTTGATTTTTATCATAATAAAATCGTCTCATCGCTGATTTTCCCTTAGGGTTTTTTCCACGGGTATTTACCCAAAAATATCTGTGTATATGTGTTTGGTTTCCTATTTTACTTCCATTGCAATTTCTAGAGAAGAATCTCACTGTGCTTTTATTCAAGATATCTGCATTTTATTTCAGCAAGGATTTACTAGGAATTAATTGTTGCTGTGACCGGGGTTCAAGGAAATTTAACAGACAATGGAAAGATGGGCTTGCATTTGATAGATATGGTCATGATGGCACTCATATAAGAAAAAAACCCATACTTAAGACAATGCACCCACACCTTACTCAACCACTTGATGGAGGACATTGCACTTAGTTTGGCTTGGACACCATGCAGAGATGAGATGCACACTCTCTCCACCTTAGATGCTGCCTTCTCCACCTTGGATGCTGGGCTTTTGTTGATGACGTCATGTGCTAGGGTTTGATGGAGATGATGGGGTTTTGCTTGCCACATGGACAATACATGATGGTTTGATGTGAAATAGCACTCTTCCACCTTGCTTGCACCTTGGACGATGACACATGGGCTTTGGAGGTCCTCCTTCACCCTTTGGAAGCTTGACGTCACCAATGTATGGCCTTATGATGGCTATTTTACATTATTTATCTTTTGTAGAGGCTATTTGAGGGGTCAGGCCCACTTGTATCATGAACTATTGTCATTTTACTTTATTATGTGGACAAATGTGCTAGGGTTACCTCATATAAATGAGACTAAGACATCAAATCATTTTTTCATCAACACAACTCCTCACACTTGTGAGAGAACTCACTAGAAAAGTTCGCTCTACTTCTTTCTCTCCCTTGGAGACTTGTGCGCACTTTTGGAATAAGGACTTTGTGGATACTCTTCATTTCTTTGGATGGATTAGTGTTGAATCTAGGGTTTTTCTTGCATAGCGACTTGGATTGGTGAGTGTTCTTCTTCAAGTTAAGATGTTTGTTCATGGTATAATGTGATAATTGTTATCTTGTTGCATGTTACTTTGTTCTAGTAAAACCCTAGGAAGGAACTATAAGGGTTTGTTTTCTTCCATACTTCTATTTGTCCAAGTTTGTGAAAGCATTTAGAGGCCTAGTTCTAAGGTCCATAAAGGCTTGCATCCTAGGGCTAGTCTCTATCTAAAGTCAAAGGTCTAAGGTCCATAAGGGTTTGCACCTTAGGGTTTTGACTTTAGTCCATTTGATCCTTGAACTAGATGCTCTAGAAGAGATAAAATGACAACTAGGGTCCATAAGGGTTTGCACCGTAGGGATTATTTTCTTGTAGGTTTTGATCTTTAGGTCCATAAGGGTTTGCAGTTTCACCTTAGGATTCAAAGCTTCATTCTTCTTGACTCTCAAATTCATCTTTCAAAGTGTTGCTTGACTCCATTGCCCAAAGAAGTAGACGACACTAGTCTTATGCTTGTGTTGCTTTATGCTCTTAACAACTCTTAAAACCTTTACTTAAACTAGCTTTATGACATCATTAGCTTGTTAATTGCACCTCAATGCTTTGTAAAATCATTCGATAACTTGCTGCTGTCATAAAGTGAATGCTACAGCCATTAGGGCTGGTATTTATTGCTGCAAATTTACTTAATATTGTGGCAAAAATTGCTCAGAAATCTTGTTTAGCAGTTGGATATTGTACTACTTGTTGAAGGCTAATTTTTGAGATATAATTGCTAATTTTCTGGGCTGATTTACCCATTGCTGTTGCAAATTATCTATTGCTGTTACAGATTGATTTACTGCTGCAATTTTACAACAGCAAGTGGTTTTACTTTATATCTAGGCCGTAGGCTAAACGTTCTATGAAACGACGATTTTTTCCGGGGACATTTGTCCGAAATCCGGTGAGAAATTGTTACATTCATAGATTTGAGGAATTATTTCTGTATAATTCGAGTGCTCTAGGAGTTTTTCAGCATGCTGAATCCATTTCTGCATTCAGAAATGGATTTTGAACAACAAAAATTAGTGATTCGTGTAAATTTATATCGCCGGATTCCGGCGAAAAAAGCTATTTCGTAGAACAGCTAGACAACGCCGATATCTAGTGTCTAATGGTGAATGGTATGATATATAACTTGGTAATTGATCATTGTATGCATTGGAAAGTTTCTTGTCTCGTTCAAGTTGCCCAATTACCTTGCATAACCATTTTCGTCCTTCATCTTTCCTGGACCTAGCCTATTACATCTAAGTGACCAAAATAGGGGGCTGTAGGCTTGGCTAATCTTGCTACTTGATCCCTTGAGGTCACTGGGGAAGCCTCCCTTGTGTTGGACCTCTTTCCTTCACTAAAACATGGGAAGTATCTGCTCAGGTGACAGTGGTAGATACCTCCAATTGTTACACAAGACTGGGATCTTTGCACAAGTACAAATCCTGTGATAACAGGGCTCTTTCAAGGAAAATTTCTGCATTAATTAACAACAATATTAGCCTGGCTGTTTAAGCATGCATTTGCAGCTCTGTTTGCCCAAATTACTCATTAAAACATCCCATTAAGTCTGTCCTCTTGACTCATATGCCCAATTTGGATTTGGGCACTTGTCTTTCCTTTCAACCTCCCCTAAAAATACAAAAATTATCGTTTATTTTCTGTTTTATTAAATCTGGAATTTACTGCTGAAAATATCATAAACCAGATTTACTTTAAGTCTAAGAAACCTTTCCAAGTCATTATCATATATTAGACTAAGTTGTCTAAAGGGATTCCCCCCTTGTGCCAGAAGAGAGCCGGCTTAAAGTGAGTGAAAGAGCTACTGAGGTAGACAGTGGGTAGCCTTTCTACTTTATGCCTAGGGTCTCACTTTTGTCTTGGGCTTTGTCACATAAAGTGAGGCTTTGGGAATAACACAGCCTTACGTTGTTTTGATACTTCTGGTAAAATTTCTTCATTTTGTTTCTGATCAATGAGCCTAGAAAGGAATGTAGTAATTTTTACTACATCTTCTATGTTAGCTCTATTAGGGTCTCGGAAGATTTTTGAAAGTGTGCTAACCCTAGCTCTGCTAACTCCTGGAATCTCCTGGCCTTTTTTCCATCTTTTTTCATTTCCCATATAGTGTTTATGTTTTTTCGTATTGTCTCCAATGAAAAATAATCAATTTTAAAATCATTAATATCATTTTACTCTGTGTAGATTGTGTTATCTCTAGAACAAAGAACCTCCTTCAGTGTTATATTGGTGCACAGTTGCAATGTCTAATGTGATTTTCCTGTGTATGATTTGTATTTAGAGAATTTGCATGCCTGGAATCCGTTAAGATGTTGGGATTTGGCTTCTTTCTCAACAAAAAAAGGAAGATCAGTCTAGTGGTGATGACAATCATCCAAGTTTGTACTTGAGCACTAATATATTTTTTATTTATTAGTTTATTGTTCTGACTGTGTACAACCTTTATTGAGTTGTTATCCTCTTTGCACGAGGTTGGTTAACTTTTGAGTGTTATTCTTGCCATATTCAGCAGTATTCAATTCTTTTATTCTCAGTTTCCTTGCAGATTTGATGTCACAGATGGTGGATTATCTTGCTGTTAGGCAATTTAAGCATCATAATTGGATGGAATCTTATTTACATTTTCCCAACCAGATGTTTAATGATTTTTATCTCACAGTCTTCTTGTGTAAATTTGATAGGGGACTTGGGAAGACTATTCAAACAATTGCATTTGTTGCTGCTGTTCTCCAAAAGGATACAGAATCTGATGATTTTGCTGCTGCATGTTCTACAGATAAGACGAACCGGAAGCATATTGAGAATAGAAAAGTAATATTGATTATTTGTCCCACATCTGTTCTTCGCAATTGGGAAAATGAGTTTCATGAATGGGGAACATTCAATGTTGCTATTTATCATGGTGCAAACAGAGAACTTGTTCTAGGGAAATTAGAAACTAGTGGTGTTGAAATAGTTCTTACAAGTTTTGATACATTTCGTATTCATGGTGTAAGCTTGTGTGAGGTGCAATGGGAAATGGTGATTGTTGATGAGGCTCATCGTTTGAAAAATGAAAAATCACAGCTTTACAAGGCTTGCCATGGAATTAAAACTAAGAAATGTTATGGGCTTACAGGGACAATAATGCAAAACAAAATTATGGATTTATTCAATGTTTTTGATTTGGTTTCTCCTGGATGCTTGGGGACCCGTGAACATTTTCGAGAGTTCTATGACGAGCCTCTCAAGCAGGGGCAACGGATAAGTGCACCTGAAAGGTTTGTGCACATTGCAGAAGAGCGTAAACAACATTTGCTACGGGTGTTGCGAAAATACCTATTAAGAAGGACAAAGGAAGAGACTATAGGGCATCTTATGATGGGAAAGGAAGATAATGTTGTTTTTTGTGCTATGAGCCCATTGCAGAGACGTGTTTACAAAAGACTGCTGGACAGCCCAGATTTTCAAAGCCTTATCTCGAAGGATCTTCCTTGTAGCTGTGGGAGCCGTCTAACTCGGGTTGAGTGTTGCCACAGAACAGTTCCAGAGGGGATCATTTGGTCTTATCTTCATCGAAATAATCCTGATGGCTGTGATTCATGCCCCTTTTGCCTTGTACTCCCTTGTCTGGTAAAGCTTCAGCAGGTATACCATCGTGTTCTTGATTTTCAAAGCTGATAGTTGTCCTTGCAACATTTTTTATTTGCTGTTCTTATGCATGCAGCAAAATGTATCAAGAGTAATTTTCTACATGTTTGCTTTTCAGGTCAGCAATCATTTGGAGCTTATCAAACCAAACCCCAAGGATGATCCAGAGAAGCAAAAGAAGGATGAGGCTCTAGCTGCGTCTGTTTTTGAAAAGGATGCTGAATTGATTGGTGGAGTCACTCAAGATGAGAGTTTCATGGGCCTTAGTGACGCACAACACTGTGGAAAAATGCGGGCCCTGGAGAAACTAATGGCATCTTGGATTTCACAAGGCGACAAAATATTGCTCTTTAGCTATTCTGTCAGGTGAATTTATTTTTGATGTGGACTAAGTTACATGTTACAAGTCTTGCTACCATAAGTGAAAAATATAATTTTCCATTGAAAAGAAATTGAGAATTAGTGAAGTGGTGAGACTTATTCATAGGAGGGAGACTTAGTCAATGTTGTATTATATTTGCGTATCTCACCTACCAGTCCAACTACCTCAATTACTGCGTGTAAATGTCTTGCCTAAATCTTCCTAAAATACTCCTATGTACCAATTGTGTACATTTATGTATACCAAATAAAGTATAGTATACAATCTGTGCAGTTCGAAAATTCTCTCTTTGCACTTCACTTCTTGAGTGAGTATTTTCATTGCTGTTTTCACCTGTACACATATCAGCTGGTATTAGAGCTTACTGTTTAGGGCTTGTTATCGCGGGATTTGTACTTATGCCAAAGCCCCATCAAAAGTTCCCGAATCTGCATAACTACAGGATAACCCACCACTGTCACCTGAGTAGGAAATCCCCACGTTTTAGTGATGGATGAGGTCCACCACAGGGGAGGTGTCCCCTGTAACCTCAAGGGATCGGATAGCAAGTGATACAGTCAAGTTTGGAGGTCCCTCTCACTGGTTACCTAAGTCAAAGGTCCATGTCTGTGAAATTGAGGAAGGAAAGGTGTTTTTGGGTACTTGCCTGGAACAAGAGCAATTGCAATTTGCAGCATATATATATTGATCTCCAAGTACAAGTATGCAATATAACCTCAAAAGACAATAGACAACATAAATATATGATGGATGATGTAAAATTACAGCAAGATGACGGTTTATAACAGCCAATAGAGTTTTGTAACAGCCACAAGAAATATGTTAGATTTTCATTAGTTTCGTTAACATTAGATTTACCATAGCATTTTTATCTTCTTTTAACATTCAGTAATCATATATTGAAATATATAAGCAGCAGATAAACAAGCACAAGAAGACACAAAGATTTATCCTGGGAAAACCCCGAACTCGGGGAAAAACCCAGCCAACTTTTCTTAGAGAGAATATTCCATTCCAATACAACCATGAACATGCTCTAATCACAAGAGCAAATCAATAATGAAGAACCAAATACGTATCTCTTCTTCTTGTCAAACCCTAGCGAGGGTAGACCACTGAGTCACCACAGAACTGGCACAAGATAGGCGCATCACTAGCGAACCACATAACTGGCACCACTGGTAACTGCAACTGCAGTTGCTATTGCAACTGCAACTGCAACTGCAACTGGCACGAAACAACTGGGAAGCACCACACAACCTTAGTTAGCACAACTCTTCCAGAGGTAGCGCACAAGAGAGATCACCAAGAGTCACCAAGAATATCCTTCCCCAAGTGGGGCGCACTCTCCAAGAGAACCAGAAACCAGAAATAGTGAAACTGCTGCAACTGCCTAGTGCGCACTGCAGAAGGAGAACTGTGTGGTTGTGCAAATGAACTGACCCTGACTTGTATTTATACTAATCTGGGCGCATGTCTGGGGCCGACTTCTTATTCTGGGTCCATATTATTTCTGTGGGCCGGCTTCTCTTCCTGGAAATTATATTTCCACTTTATTATTATTTCCTGTGGGCCGACTTCTCTTCTGTGGTCTTCTATTTCACTTTATTCTTTTCCGGGGTGTTCTTCAACTGTTCAATGGCCTTCCTTTGACTTCTTGGAATCTTCTTCTTCTCTAAGAAAAGTTGTCCAAGAGGAAATACCTCCCACAAATACCAAAACATCAACACTCCCTCTTAGTTAGGGAGGTATTTTTCCACGATGTCTTAATCATTGACTACTCTGCAATCAACTAGTAGCACACAACTACTACCATGCCATCGGGAGCTCAAATCATCCGCCACAGTCTCTATGACTATGTTGCAATCAACCAGTATCACACAGCTACTTCCAAGCAGTCTAGTAGTCTCCATGACTATATAGTAATCAACTAGTAGCACACAGCTACTACAATGCCATCCAATGTACACAACTGCTGCCATGTCATAGTAGTACACAACTACTGTGATAGTGGTACACAACCACTCCCGTAGTAGTACACAACTACTGTCTAGTGGCACACAACCATCGCCAGTGGTACACAACCATCACTATAGTAGTACACAACTACTGTCCAGTGATACACAAGTACCACCAGTGGTACACTACCACCGTAGTAGTACACAACTACTGTCTAGTGATACACAATCATCGCAAGTGGTACACAACCACCTTAGTAGTACACAACCACCGTAGTAGTACACAACTACTGTCCAGTGATACACAATCACTGCTAGTGGTACACAACCACCATAGTACACAACCCGAATCTCTGCAGGATCTCAACAATATATTTTCCTTGGCTGAGGAAAATCTCATTTGGTCTCTGCCACACTTCCAATCCCAAGAAATAATGCATCAGACCTAGATCCTTCATTTCGAACTCTGAAGTGAGTTCCCTCTTACACCCATCTGTGAGCTTCTCATCCCCTGTCAAAAACAGGTCATCAAGGGGTAACCATCCCCAAGCTCATCAAAATAACTGTCTGGATTATCCTGCCTTGGGTGCTTGCTTGAGCCTATACAAAGATTTTTTCAATCTGCAGACATGAGACTCCTTCTCATGTATCTTTGTGGCTGCTCTATGTACACTTCTTGTGCGCCACTGGAGCAAGTGTCTTGTCATAATCTTCTCCCTCTTTCTGGGAGAATTTTTTGGCCACAAATCTAGCTTCGTACATCTCTATGCTGCCATCTGCAACATGCTTGATCTTGTAGATCCACTTGGAAGTCACCACTGACTTCTCTTCGAGATCATGCTCGCTCTGAGTCTACATTCTCCCTCTGAAGCTTGACTCCCTCTGAGTCTATATAATTTCTGGAGCCATCTGCTCCCTCAGTATTTGCTGACTTCCAATGTGTTGATATTATGGTAGTTGCGGGAGGTATTTACCTCCACGTGTAAACCTGATGAGAATAGAATACTCCGGGAAGCAAGAAGAAACCCTAATGAGTTGGCTAATAACCCTAGAATACTTGTCGGCTCAAGAAGATAATTTGTATTAGGTTATTAGCCTCCAAGAGAAGAAGTCGGCCAGAAGAAATAATATACTGAGCAAACAGATACCCGGAATGAGAAGTCGGCCTAGGCAATTAGCCAGAATTACTATAAATACAGGAGGCCAGTCTTCATTCTGGCAGGTAGTCTCAGAATTGTAGAGCAACACTTGTGCACACTGCAGTGCCCAGTTTTGTGCGCAGGTTTGGAGGAGAGCTGCCATTGCAGCTGCTGCAGCTAGCAGATCACATTTGGCTTGGACTATCTCTTGGTTAGGGTTAAGACTATCTGATCATCTCTTGTTGGTGCGCCTAGGGTTTGCTTCCGGAGTGATTCTTTGTCAAGGTTAAGGTGCTCGGAGGGTGGCTTCGACCTATGGTTGGGTGACAATAGTGATATTGTCAATGGTAAAACGAGCACATCCATTATATTCTAACAGGTTATGGGCCCACACCTCCTTCATTCAGTCTAACTGCTGGAAGGAAATATAGCCGTAAGGATATTAAGCTCGTTGAAGAACCGTCGCTAGGGCTTCTAGCAGGAGCAGTCACCATAGCACTGCCGCTAGGGTTACTAGTAGGTGCAGTTGCAAAAACCCTAATCCTCTCGTTGAGGCACCTTAAGTGAAGGGATTGACCTAATTTTCGGATAGATCAATGCGCCCTAGCCTAGCGCATCTCCTGGTACTCTCAGCAAGCTAAGACGTCAAGTTTGAGGTTTTCGTCAGATCTAGGGTTGACCAAGTCAAAGCAACCATGACTTACTCTATGACGTCAAAAAACAAGTTAGATGGAGCTTCTAACTTCAGAGCGTGGAAGACAAGGATTGACCTCATCCTTGCCAAGAATAAAGTGCTGGATATCGTGAAAGGAAAGATCGTGGAACCAGAGTTTGAAGAAGGAAAAGAGAAGGAACCGCAAAACGTTGCAGTTATGGAGAAGTTCAAAGACGGTGACATCAATGCTATGAGTATCATAGTGGAATCTATAAAAGACCACTTGATACCCTACATCTCCCATCTTGACTCATCGAAGAAGATGTACGATGCCCTAACAAATCTCTTCTCGGTCAGAAACATTGGACAAGTTATGAGTTTGAAAAATGAGCTTCGTGACATAAAGATGAATGATGATGACAACATAACATCATATTTTGTGAGAATCTCTCAGTTAAGAGATCAACTACAAGCTATTGAAGAGATCATTTCAGAGAAGGAATTGGTAAACATAGTACTCAATGGTCTTCCCAAGATGTGGGATGCATTTGCCGCAAGCATGAACACAAGGAAGGAGTATCCTACATTTGAAGAACTTTGGACTTGTTGTGCTCAAGAAGAATCCAGGATCAGTGCAAAAGAGAAACCCCAAAAGGAGTACGATGATCAAGCCTTCACAGCAAGATTCAAGAATTTCAGGAACAAAAGGAAGTTTGGTTCAAGGAGGAAGCCAAATCAAGAGAAAGATATTTCAGAAATACAATGCTTCAACTGTCGAAAGTATGTTCACTACAAGAATCATTGTCCCAAGCTAAAGAAAAGGAAGGAGAAACATGAAGCATCAGTTGCCGAAGAAAAGGAACCTACAAAGAAGACTAAGCAGGATGAAAGAGACTTCTTATTTTGAAGGTAACAATACTCTTCTTAGTTCTTGTACATATCTTGTTTGCATAGTCTCTGTACATATCTTGTATATCTATCTCCTGGAAGATAATGTGTTCCAAGAAGAACTATACCTATGGAAGAACAACAAGATAAGGATTGCTATCATTATACAAGTTAGATAATACACATGAAGGATGAAATACATCAAACAAGGTATCACAAGATAAGCCAAAATCGGAATCAATCATGAAGAGACTTAGAAGAAGCAAAGACAGAAAGAAGTCAGCAATCAAGAAGAAATTGGAGAAAGACTTATGATGTTTTGTAGAAGACAATAAGACAGAAGAATGGACTCTGTTAGATGAAGGGAGCCGATTATGCATTGCAGAAGACAATAAGGATGCAGATGGAAGCGTGGACTCTATTAAACGGAGGGAGCCGATTATAGGCACTCACACATGAAGCAAGGATTAGGAGGGAGCTAATCCTATGATCCATTGAAGATGATGAAGTATATATCCATGGTAACAGCCATGAAAGACAGTACGTGTTCAGTTCAACCTCAGAAGAAGTCTTATTCAAAGAGAAGCCTTAAAGTATCCCTGGTTGTCCATCCACATCCATGATTCTATAATGAAAGGAAGAAGTGGAATCTTTAGGGCATGGAATCTATAAGAAACTCCATGGACCCAAGAGCTAAAGAAAAACATCAGAAAGAACATGAAGATTCCAAGAAAGAAAGAGAAGCCAGAACGACCAGTCACTGTATTAAGAATCACAAGATTACCAACCTGATATGAACTCAATAAAAGCAATCAAGCAGAGGAACTGAAAGTTGCGATGAAGAACAATGTATGTATGCAAGCATTGCAAAATCCAGAACTAGAGGTTCTCCCAGATGGAGGGAGAAGACTATGATGATTACTTGGTTCCAGTAAACCAGACATACCTCTACACGAGTCATTATATCATTCGCAACATCCATGGGTTGAAGTTCTACATTAGATGAATGCAAAGACTATTCTCTAGAGCAATTGAACAAAGAGTGTATGAAGAGCAACCTCAAGATCTTGAGGCATACCAGAAAGAGACCCTTGTATGCAGATGGAAGAAGATAACTTGGTGGAGAACCTCCAGTGCACAGCAGAAGCGTGGTGAAGATTTTCTATAACAAAGATATTGTATCAAGATGATTACTCAGAAGATCAGATCTCATGATGACAGAAGAAGTGCCACATGGATATGTTCCAGTTTTCCAACAATGATATACTTTATTAATCAGAGCTACATGAAGCCTTCAGAGAAAACCAGTGTTCTAGACCGAAGTACATTTGAAATCAAACATTACATTATCTGTGATGAAGTCCAGAAAGGAGAAAGTGGTTCTCCAATACATATCTCCACAGATGAGCAGATAAGCAGACATTTTGGTAAAGCTTCTGTTCAAGATGAAAGAGTTTGCGTACTCAAGCTGGAGCTCGTGGAGACGACTTCCTTATTGAGAAAGGAAGAGATGAATCCCAGGTCGGGAGGGAGCACTGATGTATTATCGATTGATGGACAGTGATTTTTCAGTTCGAAAAATGGTCCAGGATGAGCAGATTCTTTCCAGTTCGGAAAGTATATTGAGATTTCTGACGGACAGATATTTTCCAGTTCGGAAAATGGTCCAGATTGCTGATGTACCATAGACAACAACTTCCCATTGTGGTTAACATGGGAAGTGGTCTAGGGCAGTCTCTCTTCTTGAGGGTTACTCAAGAAGATTGGCCCGCCTCGCCGGACAATGATTTCCCATTGTGGTTAACATGGGGAATGGTTCGTTTTGGAGGTTGGTGCAGGACAGTGATTTCCTTTGGAAATGGTCTGGACAGTCATTCCTTAGGGAAGATTCATTCTCTCCAGGTTGCACTTTGTTTAGTGTTGGAGGAATGGCCTAGGGTGGGGAATGGTCCAGGTTCAGCAATCAGGGACATACATTCCTTAGGGCAGACTCATTCTCTCCAGTTACACTTTGTCTAGTGTCAGAGGAATGGCCCAGGGTGGGGAATGGTCCAGGCTCAGAAATCAGGACAGTTATTCTTCCTTGCTTGAGAAGAATAGTCCAGATAGCTCATCATTGATGTTTGACCTTTTGAGGGTAGATGCTCTTCCAAGATCTCACAGATGTGAGTAGAAGAATGGCCCAGATGATTCAGTTTATATCATAACATTGTTTTTGTGCAGGTTGATATCAGATGATTGTTATGAAGACCGTATGTCTCTATACAGTAGATATATACTACTGTGGTGGATGTGTTCCATTGTTTGATCAAGTATCTATGTGCTACTTGGTGTGGTAGTATACCACTAGATTGTAGTTGTGTACTACTATGGATAGACACAGCTGTGTTCTATTGAATGATATTGTTCCAATTGACTTGAAGACTATCAACAGTGTTGAAAATGATTATCAGCTAGATGGATGATCAATGAACAAGAGATTTCCCAAACAGAAAATGGTTCAGAACATTTACTCTTCTAGATTAGAAGAAAGGCTCTTGTGTCACTCTGTGGACTGAGTATCATGTCTGATTACTCAGATAGAGTATGGTTTCGAGAGATGATGCAGTTGATGACACTGATAGTGATGATGGTGCTCATGATCTAGTCATGAGATAGTCTAGACGACTATGTTGATGCTACTGGGTGAATGGTATGTTTTGTGCTCAAGACCATTAGCTGTAATACCTTCCTAGCTAGGAGGGAGTGTTGATATTATGGTAGCTGCGGGAGGTATTTACCTCCACATGTAAACCTGACGAGAATAGAATACTCCAGGAAGCAAGAAGAAACCCTAATGAGTTGGCTAATAACCCTAGAAGACTTGTCAGCTCAAGAAGATAATTTGTATTAGGTTATTAGCCTCCAAGAGAAGAAGTCAGCCAAAAGAAATAATATATACTGAACAAACAGATACCCAAAATGAGAAGTCGGCCTAGATAGTTAGCCAGAATTACTATAAATACAAGAGGCCAGTCTTCATTCTGGCAGGCAGTCTCAGAATTGCAGAGCAACACTTGTGCACACTACAGTGCCCAGTTTTGTGCGTAGGTTTGGAGGATAGCTTCCATTGCAGTTGCTGCAGCTAACAGATCATGTTTGGCTTGGACTATCTCTTGGTTAGGGTTTGGACTATCTGATCAGCTCTTGCTGGTGCGCTATCCTTGGGGAAAGGTCAGCTATCCTTTGTTTGGCTATCTAGCCTAGGGTTTGCTTCCGGAGTGATTCTCTGTCAAGGTTAAGGTGCTCGGAGGGTGGCTTCGGCCTATGGTTGGGTGACAATAGTGATATTGTCAATGGTAAAACAAGCATATCCATTATATTCTAACACTATGAAGTTTGATCTCATATGAACTGTATTGAGAGGCTGTTCCTCCCTACTGGATCCCGAGGGATGACTCCCTCTGAACTCTAGCTCCTTTCGAGCTGGTACTTGGTGGGGCCGCCTGCCTCACCACTAGTGGAGCCATCTGCTCCTCCTCATGATATGGCTCATCAATGCCATATATCTGTATCCCCTTTGCATCCTGCAAAGTATCACAGGACCATGTTGGTCTCTTTCTCGTCACTTCAACGATTTTGGGTAGGCCCTTCTGGCTGTACTGACTTTTCTTGATAATCTGAAGAGTGATCAATTGAATTAGAGGGATTTGTACAGTCATCTTCGTAGCGTTCTGTTTCTTACAATCAAATATGAGATACTCTGTATCTCGCAAAAGTACCCTTCTTGTCAGAAGGTTTTGACTTCGTCCTCTTCTCTTTTGGTACATGGATGTGTACGATCATGTGCATGGTTCTATGTCTGGATAGTCTGCTCCATGTTTCAGCTAGAGATTATCTAATCTGTTGCCTCTTGCAACCATCATTATAGCTCTCTCTCAGTGCTATCACTTGTGACCTGTTCGGAAAAAGAGCAACAACAAGGGAAAATAGTAGACAAGAGCAACATTCTTATGATAAGAACAATGATAAAAACAAGAACGGGAACAACCCTCACAATAGGTCCTTCTTAGGGCTATCACTTGTGACCTGCCTGGAACAAGAGCCAAAACAAAAAATACAATAACAAGAAATAAGAACAACACTGTTACAGTGTTGTGACCAATCATTTCTCCATGGTAACCTGCCCGGAACAAGAAACAAGAATAACAACATTTCCATGGAATTTACAAGATAACCTGCCTGGAACAAAGTCAACAACCAAGAACATCTCCTAGAAGAGATCAATTTTATTTTGTAAACAAGTGCATCATTAGTACATGATGATCATTGTAATAACTGTTAATATTATGGTAGCTTTGGGAGGTATGAACCTCTATTGTGACCTATGACGAGATTAGAATACCTCGGAAGGAAGCAAAGAAATGAAGAAAACCCTACACAGGTTGTCGGCTGCAGAAATATATTTAATATGAATTTATTAATACCCAGAAGGAGAAGTCGGCCCCAGTTAAACTGCCCAGACTACTATAAATACAGGGTGCCAGTTCTCATTATTATCATCTCAGCAGTTGCAGAGTGAACTGGATTTGTGTAGGTGTTGTTGCAGCTTGTGCGCAAGTTTCTGGGAAGGTGTGCGCTAGCCTCTGGGTGGGATTATCTGATCAGCTTGGGTTCTATTCTTGCTTGGTGCATTAGCCTCTCTTGGCTATTGGATTGCTACCAGGATTCTCTTCTCTGTCAAGGTCAAGGTGCTCGGAGGGTGGCTTCGGCTTGTGGTTGGGTGACGAGGGTATCGTCAATGGTAAAACGAGCACAATCTTCTATATTCTAACAGGTTATGGGCCCACACCCCCTTCAGTCAGCCTAAAATGCTGGAAGGAAGCATAGCTGCTAGATATTGACCTCGTTGAGGAACTGCCGCTAGGGTTACTGCAGGAGTAGCTTCCAAAAACATTGCAGCTAGGGTTACTAGCAGAAGCAGTTGCAGAAACCCTAAATCTCCGATCTGACACCTTGTGATGGAGCATCTCGCCCAAGAAGAAGATATTTAGATGCGCCCTAACTCAACGCACCTCTTGGCTCTCTCAGAAGACAGAAATGACGAAGTTGAAGTTTTGGATCAAGGCATGACCAGTTACCAGTCAACCGAAGACATGTGTGAAACAATCAGTCTTTTGCACTACTCAGCACTTACCGGGACGATTGAAGACGATATGTGGATAATCGATAGTGGAGCTTCCAGGCACATGACGGGAGATCAAGCCAGACTGTCAAATCTAAATAGGAGAAAGACATCGTACAAAGTGGAGCTTGGAGACAAAAGCACTTACCCGGTCGAAGGATTTGGACAAGCCTCCGTCAAGTTGGAATCAGGTAATCATGTTCACTTAAGTAATGTTTTATATGTACCTAGTTTAGAAAAGAATCTTGTATCAATATCATGTTTAGAAGACAAAGGAAACATAATAGCCTTAATGGATGGAAAGGTGTTATCATGGCATAAGAATTCTAGCATAGAATATGCTAGGGTTATTGGAAGTCGTGAAGAAAATCTGTATAGACTACTAGAACGAAATGAAGAAGCTCTAGTACATGACGAAGTGAACCCTAATGAACTTTGGCATAGAAGATACGCTCATATCAATTATCAAGCATTACCTTTTCTCAAAAAAATGGTTGAAGGAATACCAGAATTGAAATCCACACATGAAGGAATTTGCAAAGGATGTGCCCTTGGGAAGAATATCAAGAAACCATTCCCAAGCAGTAACAACATATCCAAGGAAATCCTAGATCTAATACACTCAAATGTTTGTGGTCCAATGCCAGTCAGATCTCTAGGAGGATCTCTCTACTACGTAATCTTCATAGATGACTATTCAAGAAAGATGTGGCTGTACCTACTGAAATCAAAAGACGAAGTATTCAACAAGTTCCAAGAATTCAAGGCAGATATAGAAAACCTTATGAACAAGAAGATCAAGACATTAAGAACAGATAATGGGGAGAAGCAACAATGACGACAATATATGTTCAAAACAGAAGCCCTCATCACATATTGAAGGACATGACACCAGAAGAAGCATTCTCAGGTAAGAAACCTAACGTAGAAAATCTAAGAATATTTGGATGTCTAGTTTACTCTCATATTCCCAAAGATAAAAGGAATAAATTAGAACCCTCAGGAAAGAAGGGGATATTCGTGGGATATAGTGATTCATCCAAAGCCTATAGAATATATATTCCAGAACAACACAAGATAGAAGTTAGCAGAGATGTAACGTTCAATGAAAAGATGGCCTTCAGGAAATCCATCGAAGAAATTATAGAAGAAGAGGAACTTGAAGAACCAAATGAAGAAAACACAGAAAACGAAAATAATGAAAAGGATCAACCTGATTATCCTATGGAACCAGGTGAGAACATTGATTCAGATATCATACCAAAAACCAAGAAGCGACCGGCTTGGGTTGAAGCTACATTACAAGACACAGAAAGAATCAAGGTTCCAGAAGAAACATCCAAAAAGAGTAAAAGATCGAAAAGATTCTCAAGTTATGCAACATACATGATGAAACTTCTAGATGAAGAACCTACTACATTTGAAGAAGCAGTCCAAAAGGGACAATGGAAAGAAGTTATGGTGGAAGAACATCAATCCATTATGAAAAATGAAGTATGGGAAATTGTACCCATACCTAAAGAAAAATCAGTGGTAACCTCAAAATGGGTATACAAGATCAAACATGCAGCAGACGGAAGCGTGGATAAATATAAGGCAAGATTCGTGGCCAGAGGGTTCTCCCAGNCCTCCATTAGAACTATCATATCTCTTGCCGCTTCCATGGGATGGAATCTACACCAGATGGATGTAAAGACAACCTTCCTCAATGGAGCTATTGAAGAAGAAGTGTATATTGAACAACCTCAAGGATTCGAGGTACATTCCAGAGACACTCACGTTTGCAGATTGAAGAGAGTTCTATATGGACTCAAGCAAGCTCCAAGGGCTTGGTACGCCAGAATGGACAACTATCTAACAAGACTTGGTTTCTCCAAGAGTCATGCAGATCCAAACCTTTATTACAAAGTCGTGGATAACGCACCTGTGATTCTATTATTATAAGTTGATGATCTATTCATAACAGGTGAAGAATCTCTAATTATCCAGTGCAAGAAGGAATTAGCCTCTGAATTTGATATGAAAAATCTAGGTCTCATGCATTATTACTTGGGACTAGAAGTATGGCAGAAGCGTGGTGAAGTATTCCTTGGACAAGGAAAGTACGCAACAAAGATCCTTTAGAAGTTTGGAATGATGGACTGTAAATCCATGGACACTCCTATGAATGCGGATATAAGAAAAGTGAAAGTCCCAGACTGTGATCCAGTAGATCCATCTCTATATCGACAACTAATTGGATCATTTATGTATCTGGTAAATACTCGACCAGATATTTGCTTTGCTGTAAATACATTAAGTCAGTTCCAGGTGGAACCTAGACAAGAGCATTGGATAGCTGCAAAGCATGTCCTAAGATATATTCGTGGAACAATAAACTATGGCTTGAGATATACCGCATCCAATGATATCCAACTTCATGGATTTACAGACTCTGATTGGGCAGGAAGTGCAGAAGACAGAAAGACTACTTTAGGTATGTGTTTCAGCTTGGGCTCCGCTATGATATCTTGGGGTAGCAGGAAACAAAAGTTTGTCGCACTCAGTACAACAGAAGCAGAGTATATGGCAGCTTGTGAAGCATGCACAGAAGCAGTATGGCTAAGGAAGTTAATCTCCGATTTATTTGATCAGACTCCAGAATCGACCATAATATATTGTGATAATCAGAATTGTATAAGATTATCAAAACATCCAGTGTTTCATGAAATGTCGAAGCACATTGAGATCAAATACTACTTTATTCGAGATAAAGTCCAGGAAGGAGAGGTAAAGCTCGAGTATATCCCCACTGATGAGCAGACAACAGATATCTTGACAAAACCTCTATCCAGAATCAAGTTTGCTTATTTTCGAGAGAAGATGGGGATCGTGGAAATAACTCCCTTAGCTAAAAGGGAAGATTCTCCAAGCTAGGAGAAGGTACGGAAAAATATTCTTGAAAAACATTTATTTTTGTGATTTAAATAACTCTCCAGTTAGGAGGGAGCACTGAAAATATTATTTATCTTTGTAATTGAAAAATAGTATAGATTGGACAGATTCTTTCCTGTTCGGAAAGTGGATTGAGATTTCTGACGGACAGTGACTTCCCATTGTGGTGAACATGAGAGGTAGTCTGATTGTTGATGTATCATANGATTTAAATAACTCTCCAGTTAGGAGGGAGCACTGAAAATATTATTTATCTTTGTAATTGAAAAATAGTATAGATTGGACAGATTCTTTCCTGTTCGGAAAGTGGATTGAGATTTCTGACGGACAGTGACTTCCCATTGTGGTGAACATGAGAGGTAGTTTGATTGTTGATGTATCATAGACAACGACTTCCCATTGTGGTTAACATGGGGAGTGGTCTAGGGTAGTTTCTCTTCTTGAGGGTTACTTGAGATGACTGGCCCGCCTCGCCGGACATCAATTTCTCATTGTGTTTAACATGAGGAATGGTCCGTTTTGGAGGTTGATGCAGGACAGTCTTTTCCTCTTGTGGTTAACGGAGGAAATGGTTCGGATAGACATTCCTTAGGGTTATACATTCTCTCCAGGGCACACTTTGATTAGTGTAGGAGGAATGGCCGAGGGTGGGGAATGGTCTAGGCTCAGCAATCAGGGACAGACATTCCTTAGGGTTGTACATTCTCTCCAGGGCGCACTTCGATTAGTGTAGGAGGAATGGCCCAGGGTGGGGAATGGTCCAGGACAATCATTCCTTAGGGTTTATACATTCTCTCTAGGGTGCACTTTGATTAGTGTAGGAGGAATGGCCCAGGGTGGGGAATGGTCCAAACATTCCTTAGGGTTTATACATTCTATCTAGGGTGCATTTTGACTAGTGTAGGAAGAATGGCCCAGGGTGAGGAATTGTCCAGGCTCAGAAATCAGAAATAATCCTTCTTCCTTGTTTGAGCAGAATGGGGCAGATGGCCCATTGCTGATATTCTATATTGAGGGCAGATATTCTTTCATATCTCACAGACGTGAGTGAAAGATTGGCCCAAATGATTCAGTTTTTATCATAACATTGTTTCTATGCAGGTTGCTATCAGATGTTTTTTATGAAGAATATGTGACAGTAGATGTAAACTATTGTGGTATATATGTTCCACCATTCGTGAGGCAGATATTCTTTCAGAACTCACAGATGTGAGGGAAAGATTGGCCCAGAGACTGCTTGTCTCCAGACAGTAGAGATATACTACTGTGGTGGATTTGTTCCACTGTTTGTGACTATGTGTCACGGTTTGAGTAGTTGCGTACTACTTGAATAGACATAGGTGTGTTCTATCAATTGATATTGTACCAGTTGTCATAGGAGATTATCCAGTTGGATAATAATGACGGTGCTCGTGTTGCTACCAGTTGAATGGTCTGTTATGCTCAAGACCATACCTCCCTAGCTAGGAGGGAGTGTTAATATTATGGTAGCTTTGGGAGGTATGAACCTCTATTGTGACCTATGACGAGATTAGAATACTTTGGAAGGAAGCAAAGAAATGAAGAAAACCCTAGATAGGTTGTCGGCTGCAGAAATATATATAATATGAATTTATTAATACCCAGAAGGAGAAGCTGGCCCCAGTTAAACTGCCTAGACTACTATAAATACAGGGCGCCAGTTCTCATTATTATCATCTCAGTAGTTGCAGAGTGAACTGGATCTGCGCAGGTGCAGTTGCAGCTTGTGTGCAAGTTTCTGGGAAGGTGTGCGCTAGCCTCTGGGTGGGATTATCTAATCAGCTTGGGTTCTATTCTTGCTTGGTGCATTAGCCTCTCTTGGCTATTGGATTGCTACCAGGATTCTCTTCTCTGTCAAGGTCAAGGTGCTCAGAGGGTGGCTTCGGCCTGTGGTTGGGTGACGAGGGTATCGTCAATGGTAAAACGAGCACAATCTTCTATATTCTAACAATAACAATATTCAAGTGTCACTAAACATTTGATAGCAATAGCAGTACTAGAATTCTAAAGACTGTTATTCTAGTTACAACACTTACTTAGGCTGCAACAGTATAAAATATCAAACTTGATATGCAAACCTGGAGTCTAGCTGTTGTTGTCCCATTTGAGTTGTTCTATATTGTAGGAGACATCGTTACTGCTACCTCCAACTCTTGGGCTTCGTATGAGTGCACTAGATTTAAGATCCCCTTGGATCTACTGTCACTGCTTGGGTAAATGTCCATTTTCCAAGTGTACGTCTTCTGCAAACACCCTAATCTTATGTACAAGTACACCATCCAACTTTGTCTTCTAATTTGAGACATTTCATCAATAAGAAAAAGTTAGAAATCTGAATCGGAGGGTTCAATGTCTAGGAAAATGTCAACAAGCCTAAAAGCCCTAAAAATTCAATTTTGACGGAAAGTCAATCTGAGAAGTGCAATAGGTGCGCTAGAGTAGGGCGAGTTGATCAGTGGTGAAGTTTGTTCCAATTGAATTTATAACAAGTGCTCAACGAGCTTGAGAAAGAAAATTGTGTAGCGACAAATTGCATGTGCAGAGGCAAATCTCAACAATGTGGCAAATCTCACAATCTTCCTTCGAGTAGATAGACTGTTCTGAAGGTAACCAGCCTTGAAACCATGTTAGATTTTCATTAGTTTCGTTAACATTAGATTTACCATAGCATTTTAATCTTCTTTTAACATTCAATAATCATATATTGAAATATACAAGTAGCAGGGAAACAAGCATAAGAAGACACAAAGATTTATCTTGGCAAAACCCCAAACTCGGGGAAAAATTCAACCAACTTTTCTTAGAGAGAATATTCCAATACAACCATGAACATGCTCTAATCACAAGAGCAAATCAACAATGAAGAACCAAATACTTATCTGTTCTTCTTGTCAAACCCTAGCGAGGGTAGACAACTGAGTCACCACAGAACTGGCGCAAGATAGCCGCATCACTAGCGCACCACAAAACTGGCACAACTGGTAACTGCGACTCCTACTGTAATTGCAACTGCTACTGCAACTGCAACTGGCACGAAACAATTGGGCAACACCACACAACCTTAGTGCAACTCTTCCAGAGGTAGCGCACAAGAGAGATCGCCAAGAGTCGCCAAGAATATCCTTCCCCAAGTGGGGCACACTCTCCAAGAGAACCAGAAATAGCGAAACTGCTGCAACTGCGGCTGCAACTGCCTAGTGCGCATTGCAGAAGGAGAACTGTGTGGCTGTGCAAATGAACTGACCCTGACTTGTATTTTTACTAATCTGGGCGACTGTCTAGGGCCGACTTCTTATTCTGGGTCCTTAATATTTCTGTGGGCCGACTTCTATTCCTGGAAATTATATTTCCACTTTATTATTATTTCCTGTGGGCCGACTTCTCTTCTGTGGTCTTCTATTTCACTTTATTTTTTTCCAGGTGTTCTTCAACTGTTCAATGGTCTTCCTTTGACTTCTTGGAATCTTCTTCTTTTCTAAGAAAAATTGTCTAGGAGGAAATACCTCCCACAACTACCAAAACATCAACAAAATATAGCTCAGAATTGTAAGAAATTACAAAATAAACTTAGCATTTATCAAGTGGATCAATCAAAACTTATTCCAAACAATTTCCGAGTATGCTAACTAGTAGTTAGAGTGAGTTATGCAACAAATTACAACAGTTATGATGGCTGTAGTAAAGATTTGCAACAACAACAATCAAATTAGTGGATTAAGCTTAGCTAGGGTTAGAAAAGGTTAGTAAAAGCCTTAGAGAGTAAAATTTGAGAGTTTTTTGATCAATTCCTTCAGAAGAGAGCAAGTAAAGGAGTGCCTTTTTGGGTTATGGAGTCATTTACAAGAGCAATATAACTTGGAGAAATAATGATGATAGTAATGTTTAAGGGCGATGAGATGTAGTTGAAGTGCTAGCTGTAAAAGTTTTGATACCCAGCAAAGAAGTAATCTAGCTCAATAGATTTTAACCAAGAAAATTTGAATTTTAATGCAGAAATAAAATTCAGATCTATACACAGTTGAGTATATATTCAATGCACAACAGAAAATAAATAGCCAAACACAACAAGACACATGATATGCCCTGGAAACCCCAACTCTGGGGAAAACCAATGAAAGAGGGCTTTATTCTTCTATTCTTGAGCAAATATCAGCAACAATAATACAAGATACAACTCAGAAATTTATCTTACAGCAGATCTGGAATGTTTCAACCCTGAGAAACCTTCTCAAAGCGCCTCTCCTGATCTCTGTACTGTTGGCTACAATCCAACACGCTTCTGCTATCAAGATTGACCCTGTACGGTCCTCTCTTGGCCCCTGTACAACACAATTCCAATCCTCACGGCCCTTGCTTATGCCTAGGTGAATCGGCCCAACAAAAGTAGCTCTCTGAACTGCAAATAGGCCCCTTCTAATGTAATGTCCCCATTTTGGGACATTATAACATTACAGAGTGTTATGCCTACCGGAGTAGCTAGACAGGGGTGACAGAGAGTTCGGGAGATATTGAGGGGTTTTATTGGACCCAACTTGCATCGTTCATCATCAGGATCCACTCCACACAACTTGGCTTTGGTTCCGTTGCATTTCGATGATTTCCATAATTTTGAGTTATTATGGGTCATATCTTAATTAAATTTACTAAGAAGGTCATAATGGGCATATTACTTGGAGAAACCTCTTAGTGTAATAGCTCATCAGAATCGAGAGGATGAGCATTACATGATAAGATGATGAGAAGTGACTTTCAGTGGCCGGAGAAGCCATAAGGATGGATAAATCACTTTTTAGAGGTAAAGTGGTTAATTAATTAATTAATTAAGTGATTTAATCAAGGAATAATAAAATAAAGTAAAAGTCACTTGGAGGGAAAAGGTCAACTACGAATTAGGGTTTCGAGAAGCTATAAAGGAAGGGTAAAGCAACCTAATTCGGTATTATGCTATGTTATGATTTGATGTTGAGGACCGAGGTATTTGCAGAGGAGGAGGAAATCGACCCTCTTGTTGTTTTGTGAATTTCTGGAGCAAAACACAACCCTTGATCGTTTTCAGTGTTGAGAGACACACTCTAGCCTATCGGAGATACCATCCAGGTATTTCACCGTGCATTACAATGTCCAGTTCAGTGTTTGTGTAGCTTAGCCAATGAGGGCACAAGTGATTTGAGAGAGGGTTTGTGCGGTTGCTTGAGACAGTTTCAGATCTGGCCGATTCCTTCCGACCCATTTGAGAGTTAGCCAGGGCGCACCTATTGAGCCACCTGTCATCAGTTTTCGATGGTGGAATCTTCTGGAAAGAGGAAAACAGTCATTTAGGGCACAACTCTCGGGGAAGCACATTTGGGGTTCCAGGGGACATTCTGGGGCAGATCTGAGGAATCCCTTCCGACCCATTACAGAGGAGACCAGGACGATCATTTTGAGCGATACATCGTCAGATTCCGTCGGTGGAATCTCTAAGGCGCACTCATTGAGCCCAGGAGGTGCGCAAACCGCAAACCCCCAGGGGGTGAGATTCAGAGCTCCAGAGGTTGGATCTTTAATTTGACAATCATCAAGATCAGTCTAGAGGCCAGGGCGCATCTTTTAAGACAGTTTCCAGCTTATTCCGACGAGTATTGCCATCGGGGCAAGTTTTCCGAATTCTATAGCAGTTACCGTGAGCTGCCAGACTGCTTTTTGTCGATCTATCCGTGGATGCGTAGACCAACACCCATTCTCCTGATCACGGGTATTTCTTATCAGTTATTTTGTATTCCAGTGACGATCCATTAGATCCAACTGACGATTATCATATCTGCTTCCAATTATTATTGTATATATATATATCAATGAGCTGTGTTGTCCTTATTTCACATGCATTGTCTTATACTGCTAAACACATAATAAACTGGAACACACATGCACAAATCACCGTACATCTTCACATAGTAACTCAAACACAATCAGAAACCCCCAGAGTATCAGATTCAGTAGCCAAAACTGTAGTTCAGCAGTAGATATCCAGATCTGCTGGATCATGGATATTTCAGTGGTATCAGAGTTGGTTTTCCTACTAGCCTAAGGGGAAAATCAGAGAAGGATGTATATACATCATTACCAGCGAGTGGATTGACAAAGCACAGAGGGGGCCTACACCCATTAGATGTAGGGAGCGTTGCTACAGTTGCAAAGTGCCTTGGAAGCCAAATAAAAAATGCTGGGGTAAATGGAAGGTGCACATTGTTGAGGTGCACTATGATAGCGAGGTGAGGAGATGCATGTGAATGCAACCATAGATGCCTATTTAGAGCAGTCCGATAAGGCTAGTGACTCTTGCGTATCTGAGGGACAGTTGGATGGACAAGATGATAGCGCATATCCTTCATCTTCCCCATCATGTAATGTTGAGGATTCAACACTTTAGCATAGTTGTGACACTTTTGAGGATTCATATGTGTTGGCAGTTTGACATGATGAGATTGGGAGGTTGGATGACCTACCGATGGGTGTAGACATGGATTCCAGGAAGTCATGTATGGAGAATGATGAGTGAGCCACATTTTTCATCTTCTCAGTCACCTATGCTAGCCACGACACATGAGGATATCAGTGGCATTTCTGATATGGTAGAGGAGCCTTGTGTGGGGATTGTACACAAGGGACATATGGATCTGCAGACCTAGTGGAGAGGTATGGCTTGGAGTTAGTTGACCTTACACATACCTATCAGTGTGAGGAGAGTGAGTCACCACTCTTGGAGATTCCACTAAGGGACCAGGTTGTGGAGACCGACAGCGTGTTGGAACACTTACTCCCAGGATCGATCGACAGTGATGAGGATGCACTCCTTATTGGACGGGATGACCATAGCACGTGTCTGGAAACATCTGTATGGGATCCAGGCGCAAATGATATTAGTAGGGTGAGTGCACGGGAGGATACAACTGCCCATACAGGATACAGTGTGATTCATATGGGGGTCGCAGTTGGTGATGGCATGCAGTGGCACACAGGAGGACTCAATAGCACACGGGACAGTGGGCAGTTCAATGCCTTATATTTTGAGGAGTGTGTTGTTGGGGATTCCATTGTCGACACTAGTTGTGAGAGGCATGATGTAGCACCTCAGTAGGATTGTGACCAGGAGTCATGACACTTGGCATGACAATTGAGAGTCAGTGAGGACATGATCATGGCAGCCACTAGATGCATTGATGATTCACATGGATTGGTGGCAGGTTATTGTTGGAGGGCCTCGATGGCAAATGATGGTTCAGATGGGGGACTTGTCATTGATGACTTCCATACACTCAGGGAGAGAGTGATTGTGATGAGGGCTGACTACCAACAATTGTTGAGGGATAGGGATTACCTATTGGAGGTTGGTGAGATGTATCACAGGGCATTGAGGGAGCAGGAGGTTGAGGTGGACCGACTCACTCATGAGTTGGTGAGCACACGGAGATTCTTGGAAGGCACACAGACAACCCTTCAGGAATCAGAGTCCAGATCAGAGGAGCTCCTTGAGGAAATTAGACAGAGATCCACTACATCTATTTCAGCAGAGAGTCAGATATATCCCTCAGCCACATTGCGAGAGTATTTTGGTGGTTTAGTAGTGGAGCACCAGTTGAGGGAGGAGCATGAGGAGTACCCAGGATCACTAATGAGTATGGAGAGATATGATCCAGAGATACATGAGGATGTCCATAGGTCACAGGGACCACCCTTCACGAGGGCTGTTGAGATAGTTGGGCACACACGTACACATGGGGATTCTAGAGTCAGGGGCAGTTATGAGGACACTTCCATTTGTGTTCTAGGATTGGTTGACCTTCATGTAGAGGATCACCCCGTAGTACACCCATGATCCATGATGTTGCAGGTGTATACAGGAGATCACATGAGTATGCAGGGGCACATAGTGATGAGTGGTAGTTCTTAGAGACATACAGAGGTGTGTTGTGGGATTCAGGGGGATGCACTGGATTGCAGGGAGGAGATGTACTTAGTAGAGCATGGAGATTCCTCTCCCTTGCAGCAGTATACAGATCTGGGAGACCACCTTCACCGTAGCAGCAGTTGCGTGAGTGATGATGGATGGAGAATGATTGACCCACAGTTGGTGGAGATACCTACTATTGTACCCGATGGTTGGTGTTCAGTGATGAGTACAAGCGATTATTTACCATGGGTGCCGATGGATGAGCTTTTGGTTAAGTCCTTTGGATTAACCAAAGCATATGATACTTTCCATTCCTACAGTTGGTTGCAGATATTTATGATAGCCTTTCCCGATACTTTGATCATTGACAACAACACATGGGGAGCTAGACAGTGGTAGGGGACATGGAGAGTTGGTAGGCCGAGACCACCTGATAGGAGTGTCTTGATTGCATACATCAGGATAGGGGTGGATCATCAGGAGCAGACAGTTGAGGCCCTAGGCATGATGGAGAGTATCCTAGGCCATGGGACAGAGGATATCCCAGAGGTTGCTACATATTCAGACTCTTATTGGGATGAGGGTGGAGTGCTTTCGACAGTTACCAGTAGGGCACATCAGCAGTTGGTGGGGAGTGGAAGTGATGAACTTCTAAATTTGACATGGGATCCGGGAGTCGATTTGGTCAATAGTTTGTTTCATCTTATGAGGATCCAGGAGTGGAGGATCCAGTATGGATACTTTGAGCAGACAGTCATGATTAGAGTAGAGCAACATCAACATGATGGTCCCTGTCAGAGACTAGCATGGGACCCTGGGATTACAAAGTTGGGCATTTCATTGACTGTTGGAGACGAGCGGACCTTTGCAGGGGGAAGTCACTTTGATTTTCCATTGAGTTTCAGTATTGGGGAGAGCACGTCACTGGCTGGTGATTCGTTGAGGTCGTGTAGTACCTCACTATGGCAACAACATGTTCAGTCGGTGGGGACCGTGTTGGGTTTGGTATGGTCTGGTAGGATAGACTCATTTCAGGTTGAGACCATGTGTTATTTGCAGGAGACTCATGGTATTGATATGTTACAGGACTATATTTCACGAGGCATTGCAGTTTACATTCTGATATGGTATCCATGGATTGGAGTGCTTGGTAATTCAACATTTGATGGAGTTGAGTTTCGAGTAGAGTGGTTGCTTGGGAGTTGACTGAGATTCTTTGGCCATCATTCTACTCATCAGGAGCATGTGGGTCTCATGCGTGGTGAGCACTTGGAGAGGCCACATCTTGAGGGGAGTCTACCTTGTGTCACACAGGTGGATATGGGACCCCGATATCATATGTAGTTGGATTCAGTTATTGCTTGAGGACAAGCAATATTCCGGCAGGGAGGACTGTAATGTCTCCATTTTGGGACATTATAACATTACAGAGTGTTATGCCTACCAGAGTAGCCAGACAGGGGTGATAGAGAGTTCGAGAGATATTGAAGGGTTTTATTGGACTTGACTTACATTGTTCATCATCATGATCTACTTTGCACAACTTGGCTTTGGTTCTGTTGCATTCCGACGATTTCCATAATTTTGAGTTATTATGGGTCATATCTTAATTAAATTCACTAATAAGGTCATAATGGGCATATTACTTGGAGAAACCTCTTAGTGTAATAGCTCATCGGAATCGGGAGGAAGAGCATTACAGGATAAGATGATGAGAAGTGACTTTCAGTGGCTGGAGAAGCCATAAGGATGGATAAATCACTTTTTAGAGGTAAAATGGTTAATTAATTAATCAATGAAGTGATTTAATCAAGGAATAATAAAATAAAGTAAAAGTCACTTGGAGGGAAAAGGTCAACAACGAATTAGGGTTTCAGGAAGCTATAAAGGAAGGGTAAAGCAACCTAATTCGGTGTTATGCTATGTTATGATTTGATGTTAAGGTATTTGTAGAGGAGGAGGAAATCGACCCCATTGTTGTTTTGTGGATTTCTGGAGGAAAACACCACCCTTGATCGATTTCGGTGTTGAGAGACACACCCTAGCCTATCAGAGATACCATCCAGGTATTTCACCGTGCATTACAGCGTCGAGTTCAGTGATTGCACAACTCAGCCAATGAGGGCGCAAGTGATTGAGAGAGGGTTTGTGCAGCCACTTGAGACAGTTTCAGATCTGGCCGATTCCTTCAGACCCATTAGAGAGTTAGCCAGGGCGCACTTATTGAGCCACTTGTCGTCAGTTTCCGACGGTGGAATCTTCCGGAAAGTGGAAAACAATCATTTAGGGCACAACTCTCGAGGAAGCACATTTATGGTTCCAGGGGACATTCCGGGGCAGATCAGAGGAATCCCTTCCGACCCATTACAGAGGAGACCAAGACAATCGTTTTGAGTGATACATCGTCAGATTTCGCCAGTGAAATCTCTAGGGTGCACTCATTTAGCCTAGGAGGTGCGCAAACCCCCAAGGGGTGAGATCTAGAGCTCTAGAGGTCGGATCTTTAGTTCGACAGTCATCAGGATCAGTCTAGAGGCCAGAGGCCAGGGCACAACTTTTGAGACAATTTCTAGCTCATTCCGACGGGTATCGCCATCAAGGCAAGTTTTCCAGATTCTACAACAGTTACCGTGAGCTGCCAGACTGCTTTTTGTCGATCTATCCGTGCATGCGCAAACCAACACCCATTCTCCTGATCACGGGTATTTCTTATCAGTTATTTTCTATTCCAGTGACGATCCATGAGATCTAACTGACGATTATCATATCTGCTTCCAGTTATTATTATATTTCCTGCTTTTTCCGCATCATATATATAAGGCTTCCCCTTGAGTTGCGCATCCTTTGGATGCATTCTTGCTTGGGTAAGTTGGCTTATGTGTTGTGGTTGAATTTCCTTTTGAGCACATCTCTTTACCTGCACATAAAGTATCTCAACAAGTTAGTTCTTGGTTAGTTATCTTGTTTGTATCATTTTGTAACTTCATTGTTGTATCTTCAATTGTAGCTTGGTGGATAGTTAGTTCTTCTATTTTTGTAGCTAATCCTGTAATATGGTATCTAGTATTCTTTTGTATCTATTTACTCTCCCTAAAACTTAGTTGACCCCTTGCCCAATCTTAGGCACTAGTCTTAGTGGACTTAGGGAAAGGTCTTCTTTTGCATATCTAATCTTGCACTTTGCATTGTTGCTTTGGCATTTACGCTAGATTCCCCCAAAACTTAATCAACTAAAATCAACTCCTAGAATTTCACTTTAAACTTCATCTAGTAACTAGGGTCTACCCCCCTTGGCTTCCCTAAGAGTAAGCCTAGACGGAAGAGGTTCAAGTCGAGGTGACAATGGGCTTTGAACCTAGGCATTGTGCCTCCAAGGACACACTAAGTGAGTTGGACTTAGCTCACGTTTGCAAGTGTGTATAAGGATGGCAACAATGCCAAACCATTCAGGCAAAGATAGAGGTACATGAACCTAAAGGTGGCCCTAACGATAGAACAAGAGTTGTCGAAACTTTATGAGGTCGAGATTATCGAACCAATGAGATACTCGAACTGGGTTGCAAATGTTGTCCTAGTAAGAAATAAGACAGGTGAGATAAGGTTATGTATCGATATTCGAAATTTGGATTTGGCATCTTTAAAAGATAAGTATCCACTTCCTAGTATAGAGCATGTTATGCAGGCTGTCACAGGTTTTGGCATGATGTCCATGCTAGATGGATTCTCAGGGTAAAATCAGGTAGCGGTTAAAAAAGAAGACAGGTATAAGACTGCCTTTACTACCCCATGGAGCACATACTCATACTTTCGTATGCCTTTTGGACTTATGAATGCTGGAGTCACTGCCCAACATGCCATGGACCGTGCTTTTGCTGATTATCCTTTCAAATTCATTGTAGTTTATGAGGATGATATTACAGTTTTTTCGAAGAAATGCGATGAACATATTGATCATTTGAAAAATATTTTTGACAGGTGCAGATCTCTTGGCATTTCACTGAACCCCAAAAAATCGATCAGGGGGGTGTTCCAAGGCAAGCTGTTAGGCCATATTTTTTCGGAGGAGGGTGTGAAGATAGATCTAGAGAGAATAAAGGGGATACAAGCTGTTTCCCTTCCTCCAAGCAAAAATGTCATTTAGTCCTTTTTTAAGCCGTATCAACTTTTTAAGGATGTTCATTCTGAACTTCGCAGAGATAGTAAAACCCATATCGAATATGTTGAAAAAAGGACATGACTTAAAGTGGAGTGACGAGGCGAAGAAGGCATTTGAAGACATCAAACAGGGTTTGTGTCACTCCCCTGTTCTTATCAGTCCTGATTATAATAGTGAGTTTCAATTGTTTTCTTTTGCATTTGACTTCACTATGGCTGTTGTGCTTTTGCAGAAGAATTGAGAAGGGATGGAGCAACCCATTGCATTCATGAGTAGATCCTTTCAAGGATCAGAATTGAAGTACAAGCTCATGGAAAAGCAAGCATATGCCCTACTAAAAGGCTTGGCTCACTTTAGAGACTACCTTTGAAGTGCTCAAGTGGTAGCATATGTGCCTCACCCTATGGTTAAGGAGATATTGGTACAAAAGGAGTGCAATGGAACTAGGGAGAGGTGGATCACAAAGGTCCAGGAGTATGATCTTGAGATCAAGACTACTAAGTTGTTTAGAGGGCAAGGCTTAGCAAGAATGATGGTTGAAAATAACTTGGAGGTAATCTAAGACAATCCCATTGAGAGTCAGGTAAATTCGTTTTCAATATCATTGCAACATTGTGATTGGTATGTAGATATTATATTTTATTTGACAAATTTATCTTATCCTACTGACTTTACCAAGATGCAAAGACGATCTTTAAAGCTTCGTGCTTCCAAGTATTCGTCTTTTTAGGGTGATTTAGGATGGAGTAATTCTGATGGGATCATCTTGCGATGTGTAGATCAGGACGAGTCTAGAGAGATCTTGAGAGATCTCCATTCAGGTGTGTGGTGGACATTTCTCTCCTTGCACCACTGAACACAAAGTCATGCGCGCCAATTACTATTGGCCCACATTATTTGCAGACGTGCATGCATACATGTGAGCATGTGAGCCATGTCAGAGATTTGAAAGGAAGCAAAAACTTTCTGCTTTATCTTTGGATCCAACTATTGTGGAGGCTCCTTTCCAGCCGTGGGGCCTTGATTTCATAGGACAACTCTCAAAAGCTTCTAGTGGTGGCCATAATTAGATCCTTGTGGCCACTGACTATTTTAGTGGGTGGGTGGAGGCCATTCCACTCAAGGGCTCTTCCAGTGCCAACATCGTTAGATTTTTGGAAGAGAACATCATTACCCGCTTTAGGGTGTGTTATCACGCAATTTGTACTTTGATAGAAGGAAAGGTAAAAGGAAAGCAAATTGGCGTAACTTGAGGTTATCTTATCATTGTCACCTCAATAGGATTCCTCTTTCTATTTAGGGTGGTAGGCCCAAGGGAGACATCCCTGGTGACCTGGGGGTTTGAGAAGGCAAAGTCAAAATGGCTAAATAAAGATCCCCTCTCACAAGTCACCACCGATCACAAAGTCCCGGTTTTATAACCAATGAAATGATAACATGTCAAGGTGTACCTGCCCGGAACAAAGCAACAAGAAACTATATATATTGCAAGTTTACTTGCTGGTTAGCACTTCATAAAACCATATACTTTCTCAAATAAAGCAATTGGTTGATAATGATGAAGTAAACATAAAATTATAACAGCAATATTAATGAGGCAATACTTCACATTAAATGCCTTGAAATGGCTTCAAAATGACTAAGAATCATCAACCATTCACATCAACATACTAGCATTTATTAGATGCAAACAAGACAATGCATAAATCGACCTTCTCAATTTCTTTTAGAAGCTTTTCATGCTGCAACTAATGGATTAGAAGCTTTTCATGCTGCAACTAATGGATGTAGCTTATTTTAATAACAACAACAATAATGCTAGTAGGTTAGGCTATTCTAGTGTTAGAGATGGTTAGTAGGAAGCTCAAAGAATAGGTTTTGGTGGTTGTTTTGATCAATTACTCAGAAGAGGACTTAGACTAGTGCTTTAGGGAAAAAGGAGTCAATGATGTGGCAACAAATGTTGAAGAAAAATGATAGTAGGAGAGTCAAAGACAAGAGAGATTGATAGATTGGAGTGTTGGTAACCCAAGGCTCCAATTATCAAACCCTAGGGGAAACTAGCTACTAAGGTGTAGGTAACCCTAGGCCTTAGTAGATTTCCTCCCTCTTTAACTCAATGATGAAGAAAAAATCGGCTAAGATGAAGCAATGGATACTAAGGTGTTGCAATGGCAAGGCCTTAGCACATGCTTAAATAAAAATGGCCTCTTGACAAGATCTAGTAGGTGAAGGCTTTTGAAGCTAGGACAATAACATGTGCTAGTCTTCCTAGGGTTTAATCAAGCAATTTCATAATCTTTAATGTAAATGCAAGATAAATAAGACTATAACCATTCAATTAAGAAGAGTTGCAGAAATATCACTTACATACATCAATAATCATCAAGAAAATCCCTAGTTGAACACATCCACCAAGAAACTTGCCAAAATACTCCAAATTTAGCCTTCCTCAACAAGTGCGCCTAAAATTTCAGCCAAGAAACCCTAGATAGGGCGCAAATTTCAGTCCTTAGAAGTGTGAGTGAAAGATGATCAATAATACAAGGGTTTAAACCCTTATTTATACAATACCACTGACCAAAATTAGGTCAAAAAAGGCCGACATGGCCTGTTACACATAAGATCCAGTTTTTACATTAAATGTTACAATTAAACCCTAAAGCAAGCTGTAAAGGTGACATCATGCCCTTTTAGGGTGACGTTAGGCCCTTTTAGGGCAATGTTGGCCTCTTGGAGCAAATTGTTAGGCCTCCTTGGGCCTTAGGATCCTGCCACATGTGCCACTTGGCACACAACTGCCTCCAAAGCATCCAAAATGTTGGGTGACGTCATGGGCCTTCCAAGGCCTACATCATGGTGAAAAGGGAAAAACCCCCCTGGGTCCAGGCTTGCCAGGCTGTCCCTGGTGGAACCTCCTCCTCTCTCTCTGGTGCAATCCCTTGATCTGTCTCTGCCCCTGGCTGGGGTCTCAGCATCCATCTGGTGGGCTTTCAGCCCTATGGAGGTCCAAACTAATCATCTCCCCATATGTACCTGTCCATTGAGTGTGGCCCTGCAACATCAACAAATACGCCCTCCATGAGCTCATAAGTCATAGGGATCATAGCAATGCCAATCACATCTAATCATCAAGTTATTTAAACATGTGCATGAAACCCCCTTTACCCGGACAAGTGCTCAAAGACGCTATGCTATTCTACAGGCCAAGTTTGGAGGGGATGCTAGGACGTCCTATTGGGCCAGTGCTCATTGGATGTGGGATGTTTCCAGGTGAAGTCAAATCCAGGCCATGTGAGTGGATGAGGTGGTAGGGGATGTCTGGGCAATGGGTGCAGTGATAACAGGGAAATGTATGGCTTACCTGTGGATGCTTCTGAAGAGGGTGAGCTGCACCTTGTCATGGATGCAAATGTTTCCAAGCCCATTCATGTCTTTTATCTTTTATTCTTATTGCTTTTTCTTTCAAGAAGCTAGTTAGGGGACACTGCTCTGGCGTGGTGACCAGTGGTGACAATGTTACCCACAAGCATTTCACGGAAATGAGAAGGCTGGCTCGTGATGAGACCCCCTTTCTCTTGGCTATGCCACCAAGAGCCACTACCCTGGTGTGGTGACCAACTGAATGATAGTGTCATACCGCTACATGCCCATGGACCTAATAGGTTGGCTCGTGATGAGATCCCCTATCCTCCAACTAGGTCTTGATTTATTATTTTTATGGGTCCCTCTGTTTCTTGTTGAGAAGCCTTTTATTGCTTTCTCAGGGATCCCTGGGTGAAGCATCTCAAGGTTTCATTCTTTTGGCTTTTATCTTTTTCTAGCTACTTTTACCCTCTGGGCCTTTAGCCCCTTCTTCCCACAAGGTAAGGTACAACCCTTGGATAGTTTGGCCAACCCAATGCTCGGACCAGTGTATGGGATGGATGAGCGGGAAAATGATGGAAAGTGGTAAGTATGGTGGGAACGGACGATGACCTTTCATGAATCCCCCCAGTGGCAACTCAAACCCTATGGGAACCGGCTTACTAGGGCAACCTGTCATTTCCCCCCAGCTTTTGGTCAAGTGGAAAGGCAGAAGGTCCAAGCACACGTTAGAAGCAAAAATAATTAAATGCACATATTCAAGTGTTTTGAGAATCAAAGTGACACATACCATGATACCCGGATTCATTACCTCATGGAGCAAGACCCATTTCTGCTGCAAGACCAGGCTGATGTGATAGATGTTGCTGTTGCTGACAAAGTGGAGGTGCTGAAGAAGAAAAGGATGGGCCCTCCAGGGCCATGCTCAAGTTGATCTGGCTCACGGTACTCCATGTCTAGGACCTGTGGGCCTTGAGACATAATCTCCTTAGTTATCCCTAGGCTAGGGGATAACAGGGTGCTCAGCAAGATCACAACAGATAATGCCAGTGTCTTCAGATCTATCGAGCTGGTTGCCTTCTGTTCCCAGTACAGTATTACGTTGGTGCATGCTGCCAACTACTATCCACAGGGGAATGGACTGGCAGAGTCCAATAATAAGAACCTCATCAGAATTCTTAGGAAGATCATTGGTGACAACAAGTGAGTCTGGGACAGTAGCCTCAAATATGCACTTTGAGCTGATCAATTCACTAAGAAACGTGCTTACGGGAAAAAGCTCATTCAAACTAGTTTATGGTTTGGATGTGATTTTACCTGTAAATTTGAAGCTCTGCCTGTATACAAGTTGCTGGGCCAGTTTGTAGACAACAAAGAAGCTTTGCAGTATCATATTGATAGGTTGGTGCAGCTGCAAGAAGAAAGGCTTGTGGTCTACTCCCATTTCACAGAGTATCAGGCTCAAATCAAAAGGGTGTTTGACTGCAAAGCAAAAGGATAAATTTTTCACGTTGGTGATATAGTCTTTCTATGGGACAAGAGAAACGAAAAATTTGGTGACCATGGCAAGTTTGACAGTTTATAGTTGGGACCATATCATATTGATATGGTGGTAGGGCCCAACACTTTTCAGCTATCCAACTTGGAAGGTGAACATGAAGGGATGCCAGTCAATGGGCAGCGATTAAAAAGTTATTTTCAGTGAGGATTTGATCCTCAAAATAAAGAATAAAGTTGTGAATAAAAGAAAGAGAAAATTTCTTACCGTTTTGGGGGGTTTGGGCTTAGTTACTTTGCTGTTTTTTAGTCTTTTTTAAGTCATTTTCAGATCTGTAGCTTGCTGTTTTTTGCCTTATAACAGCAGTTTTTGGTCCCATTGGAGCCCAGATTTTTCGTTCACTTTTGTACTTTTTCAGTCCCAGCTTACTGCTTACTGTTTTTTCTTTGTTTCTGTTAGTTTTATTCTCCCTTTTTGTAGAAATAAGTGCCTCATGTGAGGCTGTTTTCCGTCTGAAAGTGTTGTCTTGTTGGGAGATGTCAATTTGCCACACAGTTTAGCCTGTAGAATGAGTCTGGATGAGGGTCAGTTTAGCTAACTTCCGAGAAATATTTGAGTCTTTAGGATGGGTAGAATAGAAGAGACACAGGAGAGTCTTGAGTGACCTTGATGATTGTCTCTTTGTCTTCCTTATTGAGTTTATTTGTTTCGAGTCAATGGTACTCCTCATCCAGCGCTAGGGATATGGTGCTTTTCATTCATCTTGGTCTTTAGTCATTTACTTTGCGCCAGGGGAGATGATTTCATCATTACCTCTTCTCCTTGCAGATCATTTCCCATTGACTACAACACTTTATCTCGGGGATGATCTAGAAGTAGAGTACCTTGATGGCCGTTAGCCTCATTGGTGGTCATCTCTCATCTGACAAAGCTAAGCATCATTGGGCCTTGATCGGGTGATCCTTGTCAGTGTTCGATGTCAACACATTTTTTACATTGATACTTGAATTTTCTTATCCCCTTTTAATTTTAATCTTATAATAATAAAAAATATGAATAACCCGAACCTTCTTAACTTTCCCAAAGTGTATTTACCTCTTATACCTTTTGTGTATGTATAAGTTAAGATCATCTTACTTTATGATGGGCGCGATTTTCCTTCAAACATCACTATCTCTTAATCATATGGTGTCGTATGGATAAAAGCAATAATTATTGAGTGTATTGTACAAAGAATTGTGATTGTGCAGACCTGGCAGTCTGGATGGGTACACTATGTTAACATATTGTGCTTGTTTAACCATAGACAATGCTACACCATTGTCACCCATCCATAGGCATAAAGCCACCCCCGAGCACCTTAACCTTTGACAAAAAGAATAATTCCGGGAAGCCACACCAGAACCAACAGATGACTAAGAGAGAACACCTTCTCCAAGGGTAGCGCACAAGAGAAAAGTACCGGAAAGACTGAACAAGAGAAAACTGTACAACTGCAGCTGCTTATGCTGCTCCTCCAAACTTGCGCACTGTTTCTGGTTTCCTGAGTGAGAGTGAGTGAACAGATGAGCCAAGACGTCCTCTATTTATATTAATCTGTCCAGTGACTTTTCTGGCTGGGCCGATTTGACTTTCTGGTAATTATATTTTCTGTTTATCTTTTTCCTGTGAGGCTGACTTGTCTTCCTGGAGGATAATACCTTAATATTATATATTCTGCTACGCCGACATGTCTTCTAGGGTTTTTGCACATCTGTTTAGGGTTTCTCTTGCTTTCAAAATATTCTATTCTAGTCAAAGGTTACATATGGAGGTTAATGCCTCCCGCAGCTACCATAATATCAACACACCACACATTAAATTTCTTCATCAATGACTGTACGGACATACAACGACAACTGTGTGGTGGTATAGCAGAGATCGGATGGTATAGCAGCGGCAATGTATGGTTGAATTTCAATTGGTGGCTGTACTGACAGATATGACGGTCAAGAAAAGTACGACAGATCAGCAGCATAGTAGCAGCGGTGTACGATAGCCTATGTTACCAGGATTCGGATACGGATACGGATTCATATCCGGATCAGATTTTTGAAAAACCAGGATCCGGATACGGCGACAGGTACAAATAATATAAAAAGTAATTTTATAATTTTTAAAAATAAAACTTATATAAAAAATTAAATATAGAAAATTTAAATTATATAATTTACATATACAATACTTATATAATTACAATTCATGTATAATGCCTATAAATAATAACTAATTTAATACATTAATTATTTATAAAGTTCCTATTTAATATATATACATTATAATTTCATATATATATATATATATATATATTAATGTTGATTATATAAAGTTAATATTATTTTATAAACTTATATAGATAACCCTTATCTACATTAGTTAATATTAATAATTTAATTATATAAAGTTAATATTAATATCCTTGTATTAATATAAAGTTAATATTAATATCCTTGTTAATATAAAGTTAATATTAATATTAATATTAATCAGTTGGTTCAAAGACATTGTTGAGATCCTTGTCATCTCTTAAGGAAAAATACCCGACAACTCTCTACTCTCTACGAAATACTTTCCAAAGGATACCCAATCAAATCTTCACTCGAGGGGCCTTTGAATGGTCGATTGCAACCTTCACGCTTATACATAAATAAACACGTAAAGAGCTGGAGAGATCCATAAAAATACGCTGGAGAAGCCCATAAAAATCTGCGCCTGTTAGGTATGCTGTAGCCGGATCCACCTCCACCAAACGGGATATGGTTCAGATTTTTAGAAACGGCTGTCTGCCAGATCCCAGGCGGATCCTGCTGGATCCGGATCCGGATTCGTATTGGAACTGGGAATCCGCGGATCCTGAACTTGACCCCCACGGATCCGGTAATAGAGACGATAGCAGCTGCTGGCCTGTACGATTGCAATTTAATTGGTACAAATGTGAATTTCAGACTGTACTGACACGAATTTCATTTTTCTTTGTCAATTCTCCTTTGTAAAAGTTTTCTTGATTTTGTTTTCTTTGAATTTGCAGCGGAATAACTTATTTTTGCAACAAAATTCTGATTTTTCAATGGCCAAGGGCCTGAAAAAATCAGAGAAACTCTGAAAATTTATGCAGCTAAAAGCCAGATCGGAATGGCTTTGATATCAAATGTGGCAATCCAATCTATTGAAAATATGAGAGATGATAGAATAGAATATGAATGAATACAATGAGGGCCCCATATAAATACCTAGGCGGGTGCCTTTTCACTAAGAACCATGTCCGTTTGTTAAGATTTCATTATTAATTATTATTTATTTCTATTTATTTTTATATATTTATGTTTATTTCAAAAACCTGTACTTTGAAGATACTTTTGGCACTTTCCTCTCAGTGTGCACTGTTTTATTTTGCCAATCTTTATAATCGAATTATTGATATCCAAATCTGTTGTGGCCTCAAACTGTGATCCACTTGTTTTCTTTGGAAATGATTCTGGAGGTCATTCATTTTTTGTCAATGTCTTCTTCATCAAGAAGAAGTTACATGTATTTCTTTATCTGCTGCTGTACTTGTTACATGCTAAAGTACTAGGAAGTGTCAGACTTTGTGTAGCTTATCTTGGTGAATTGGCAGTCTGTGGAATGACAAATGTGAAGCTTATACATACAACCATGTAAAAGAAACTAGTTGAGTCTAGGGACCTGATCTGTATATTGAGGTTGTGTTTATCAAATCAAATATGTTTTATTTGAGGTTATTGAGATCATGAAAAGAATGGATCTGATCATACTATTACTCAGAGTATGATACAGTTTTCTCTCTGCAGGATGTTAGACATACTGGAGAAATTTCTTATTCGTAAGGGCTATTGCTTTTCTCGGCTTGATGGGTCAACTCCAATGAATAGTCGCCAGTTCCTTGTTGACAATTTTAATAGAAGCCCAAGCAAGCAGGTGAGTGACTTGTTCCTTGGGTTTTCTAAAGTGTAAATAGAAGGGTTTCACATGTTTGATTGTTTTATTTTCTATATTACAGGTGTTCCTTATTTCTACTCGTGCTGGTGGGCTAGGACTAAATCTCATTAGTGCAAATCGAGTGGTTATATTTGATCCAAACTGGAACCCTGCACAGGACTTGCAAGCACAGGACCGGTCATTCCGTTATGGGCAGAAACGACATGTTACAGTATTTCGCTTTCTAGCTGCAGGGTCCCTGGAGGAACTTGTTTATACCCGCCAGATATATAAACAACAACTTTTCAACATTGCTGTTTCTGGAAACCTTGAAAAACGCTACTTTGATGGTGTGCAGGTATGCCTGTTTCCAGCATTCCTTTTGAGTGGTCCTATCAACCCTTGCTTCGGATGATTGCAGAGTCCTTGTGGTATTGTTTCCCTTATTGTACTGTCATTTTTGTGAACAAACACATCATTTATAATTTCAAAAGAATACTTTCATTTATGTGACTCTGGTTGTAAATATTTCACCATCTCGTGGTTCAGGACTCGAAAGAATTTAAGGGGGAACTTTTTGGCATCAGCAATCTGTTTTGTGACCTCTCTGATAAGATATTCACTAGTGAAATTGTTGAACTTCATGAGAAAAGATTGCAGAGCTTTGGGCATCATGATGCCGCTGGAAAAGGTCAAAGAACAGTCAGAGCTATGCCTATAGATCAACCAGTGCACATCTTGGAGAAAGCCTCTAGCTCTAAATCTGTGGAACAGGCAGAGATAGTTCCTGCAGGCAGGCGAAGAAATGAGAAGATCTTAACGAGGGAAAATCACAGAGAGAATTTGCCAAAACTGGATGACATCCTAACTGATGCTGGTTAGTAATCTATGAATCATCTTCTCAATTATGCTTGCATCCCTCATTCCTTAAGTAGATAATACTTTATAAAACTTGCTATTCTCTCTGAAGTGTTGTAGCCTTAATAGAATGAGAATCATGTGCTAAACCAAGCATCTCAGATTGCTGACTATGTGTGTTCGTTCTTCTGGTCAGCAGTTCCATGAAAAAGGCAACCCTTGCATATTTGATATTAATATTCTTTGTATGTATTCTGCTCAATACAGCAATCCGATAATTTGGTAGAATGTGATGCATTATATGAAATAAATAATACATCCTTTTAATGCCTACAAATGACCAAAGGCAGTCAATGGGACTGTCGATTGGTTACATACACGTGAATAACAATCGATGGAGTTCAAGTGGCATCTCCAGAAAAAGGCTATAAAAAGGGTAGGATGGAAGGAAAACATCTTATCTAAATGCTACTATCTAGTAATAGAGCAAATATCTAATGACTAATAGACTAGTACAACTATAAAGTGTATTGTCTAATTGAGGATGAGATCAACTGGCTTGTGTCATATCCTAAGTCACATGGTTTGGGTTCGAGTTCGGGTTCGACAACGATTAGGTTTGATTCGGGTTCGAATTTTTCAATAAGGTTCGGATGAGGTTTGGCTTTAGGTTCGACTATATATATTGAACCCTAATGAAACCTCATCCCAAACCTCATTAATATTCTCCTTCAAATTCATTTGAAGGTTTGAATTTGGGCACACATTCAAATTCATTCAGGTTCGACATTAGGTTCGGCAAACCTTGAGGTTCGTCGAATTTCGAACCTGTTCGACGAACCCTGTGACATAGGTCATATCTACAAATATAAAATCACTTTGGGCTTTGCAAATGATATGTGCTGTTGTAGAATCTTCTATGTTGGGGTCTGCAAGAAAATCACACTGAATGATGTGGCAGAAATTCCACCATTTGTTATATGGCATTCTTCCTACCAGGTGTGATCACAAATCCTAGGATACGATACAACAAGGATATGAAATATATATATATATATATATATATATATATATATATATATATATATATATATATATATATATATATATTTGAGGAGCCCCAAGGGTTAGCTCAAATTGTTGGGCCCATCTGCCAAAGGCATGCTATCTATTACCTCCCCTCAGAGTAGGGGTAACTAAGGAGATGATGTCTCGAGGCCTGCAGATAGCAGACATGGAGTGCCGAGAGCTAGATGACCAACTGAGCCCACATTGAGCAGACATAGCCCCTCCTTTCCACCACCACACATCATCATTCATCATCATCCACATAGCAGTGTCCGCCACACCAGCGTGGCCCAGAAAAGACAACAGGTCTTGTTTCATGAAGTAACAAGTCCAGTCTCATGGTAAGTGTCACTTTAATAATTGAAGCATTTGAGCATGTTGCAAAGAGTCGTTTCGTGATTATAGAACGTTTGCTTGGAAATTATTCCTTTTGCTTTATTTCACCTTGGTGGTTGACATAGTACCCTAGTAAGTTGGTCGCCCTCGGGAAAAGCGTTTCTATTGGGGGGTCTCCTTGAAGGGTCATCGTAGCATTCCCGCTCATACTTACCATTTTCCACACCTCTTCCCCTCCGTTTCGTCATATTTTGGGTTTTTGGGTTCATTGACCCCAAGAAGGGTTTGTACCTCATTTCATGGGAAGAAGGGGCTAAACACCCAAAGGTGTTGTAGCTAGTACTGTAAAAGTCAAAAGCCATAATCTATTCTTCTAGATGCTCTCCCTAAGGTCCCGAGAGCAATGAAATGCTTCTCCATAAAAAAGAAGGACCTTTAAAAAAGGAAAATGAACCAATGTTCCGCTCGATGGGGGAATGCATTGCGGTGTCCTTTAATTTCCAGTGCATATGGCACTCAATTTGTTCTAACTTCAAGTGGCATTGCGGTGCTCCTTTTCTTTCGTTTCACATAGCACTCAATGTTCGGACCACAAAAAATGAAAGGCAAATAAAGGGCTTGGAAAAATGTTGCATTGCAAATGAAGGAATGCAACACACTCTCAACAAATGCACCCATAAATGAGACAATATGAGCCCTTGATATGTTAGGAACCCCATGCTCAAAAGTCTTACCCCCATCCACCTCATTTTCACTACATGGCCTAGAGAGTGTCTTCTTGGGAAACACTCCTTGACTTGGGGATTGGCCTATCCAATAGGGCACCATGACAACCCTCTCATACCTAAATTTGGAAAAGTTTATAAGGTCTTTGAGCATTTGTTTAATTTGAAAAGGGGAGATTTAATGAACATGTTTGGGTGGTTCTTTTATTAAATGTGGCCTACTTGGCATGATACATTTGACTTGTGGACCCTTGGAGGGCGTATTTGGCATTTGCTTGTCTTTGCAAGACCTTGCTCGGTGGAAGACAATCATGAAAGGACTAAGCCATTTGGACCTTCATAGGGGCTTAAAATCCCATTGGATGGATGCAACACCCCACTCATTGGAGGCCTTGAATGATGAACGTTGCACTTGAGATGAAGTCTCTAGCACTTGGACATGGCCCAAAGACATGAAGGAGTGACGTCACCCTCCAATGCCCAAACGTCCTCTTCTTGGAGCATGACGTCATACTTTGAGGGGATGTTTTACCATTTAGGTGCACTTGGTGGTGTTGTGGGCTTGAAGCCCCACTCTATTGCTTGATTTGGGGATGACGTTACACCTTCCTAGCTTGACGTCCTAGCCTTTGGAGGCTTATATTCACATGTGCCACCTTGGAGAGGAGTTTTAGGGGCTTATGTCCCGTCATTTTGTTATTTTTGGTCCTTTTGTTGCCTATGTGGGCAAAAGAACAATTCGTTTTGCTAATTAAGCATTGTAACCTAGGTTTTAGGCTTAAAATCAGGGATTTAATTGTGAAGTGGATAAATATGACTTGGGTTTTCCTCATAAATATGAGGAAAGTCATTTGTCACAAATCATAACTCATCAGTTGGAAAAATACTCTTGGACTGAAATTTCGGCCTCTTTGGACAATTTGCTATCTCTCTTTCTTTTGTGCAAATGGATGAAATACTTGTTGTTTGGAGCAATAAAGGCTAGCGATTTCTCTTGATAGTGTTTCTTTGGCAATTTGTGGATGAATTTTGGTAGTAAGGGTTTCTTGCATGCTATCTCTTGGATCTTGGTGAGTAATTTCTACAATTTATTGTCATTTGCTTGTTAAAATTCAAGAAATATATCTCAAACCCTAGGAGTAAAAGGGCTTACACTAGGAGTAATTTCTAAAGGAGTAAAGGAGTAATTTCTACAATTTATTTTCTTTTGCTATTTGAACTTTGAAGTACTATAAGGCTTGCAACAAGAAATAAGAGCATTTAAATTTTACACCCTTGTTGCAAGGCTTAGCTAGGGTTTATCTCTGTAGGAAGTCAGAGGGTTTACAATCCTAGAGAGTTTAAACCTTAGTTCATCTTGGATTTTAAGCTAAACAATTTGGAAGGAGTGTTGTTGGGTTTTATAAGGGTTTAACTCTCAACAAGGATCTCTTCTTCCTCTTTGTTTAACTTGTCTTCCAAAGAAGAGATTCCATTTACCCAATAACAAGGCACTAGTACTTTGCATTGGAGATTGTTAATTATTGCATTGGTAAATGTGAAAGTTGAGCTTTTTGAATTGTTCAAGTTGGATTTAAATTTTACATGTTGTTGGCTCTCTTGTCTTCCAAGAGCGTCTTGATTGACCAAGTGGTTAGTTTGCTGTAATAGACATTAAGCTACAACCATTAGGGCTGCAGTAAACTCTCTTTCTCAACAAGTTTTTCTTCGCTTTTGACCATTGAAATTTGCATGTAAGCGGTGAAATTTGATCTACTTGTCAAGGGCTATTGATTGGGTGGCTTGCTTGCTGATTTTGTTGGTTAAAAGTTGCTGCTGTAGCAAAATTTTTCTACAGCCATAGCGCTGTCATAATTTTCTGCTGATAACACTTTCTTAACAGCCCTCCTTTGTCATCTAATTCACTGTTTTAAGCATTGGAATATTATCTCTAAGTGCATGCTAATTTGTCCAATATTATATGTTGATTAGATGATGTAATTTACAGGTGTTATAACCTTATCATTGCTGATATATAATTCCTCACTGCTGTAATTTTGGGACAGCAAGCATAACTTGCTGTTTCCCTCTTTTTCTAGGGCTCATTTCATCATATATTGTCTTGGTTTTGGTTGTCTAACATTTGTTTTGCAAGTATTCTCCATTGGAAACTTTTCCTTGACCGATACTCATCCTCCATCAAGCCCCTATAACCTTTTCATTTGACCTATAGGGGTGTTCCTTTCAGCTCTTGCCCTCTCCCCTTGCAATCCCCCTAGGGTCACCTAGGAAGCCTCGTTTGTGTTGGACTTGTCCATTGTTAGGATATTTAGACACTTAGGAGTTAGTTAAGATCTACTTGGTCTAATATGTCGTTAGGTAAAAGTGTGTTTCTTTAGTATGCATTAGTATGCATTTGTAGTTAGGAAATCCGACGGTCACGAT
>JASDQU010101391.1:28284-45082 GCA_032191745.1 Picea mariana
TCTAACAACGCACTAACAAGCCCTAAATACTGGCCCTTTCGGAAACACCTGTGGAGTAGATGTAGTATCACCTGAAGTAGCAATAGGGGGTTGAAGAACATAGGTGTCTACAACCAGAGGAAATGCAAAGTGGATCTAAAAAAACACACAGAAAGCTAGTTATCCTTAACTAAATTAAATCTACTTTGCACAGTTATATCTTAGATCTAGCACAATAATGCAACAACAGAATAATAGAAAGCAAAGAACACAACATCAACCATAGAGGACAACAATATATATGTGGTTCACCCTCTCCCTAGGGCTATGTCCATCGAACTGTGTTTCTTGATATATTATATGGAAACATACAGTTCTATCTGCACACTTAGCTTGCAGATCTCTCTCTCTTTCTCTTCTTTTCTCCCCTCCCTATGCACCCACCTACAGGGTTGATCTTCTCACCCAATTGAAGATCGTACAATACAAGAATATTCTCACAACACAATACTCTCCTCACGCAAAAACAATAATCACTCAACTTCAACAACACAATCCACCTCGAATGGACCCTCCCGGGTATTCGAGACCTTTATTTATACATTACATGACAACTGTCTAGGTGTCAAAACCCTAGATACCAAAACCCTAGGTGTCTAAAACCCTAGGTCAACTTGACCCATGTTTTTAGGGCTTCGCCAACCTATCTTTCCGTCTTCTTCGTGAGGTGCTCCAAAGCATCCGTTGGTGGATTTTTCTTCTTGATGAGTTGTACATGATCCATCTTCCTTTCTTATATGTCCTCCTCGATATTCTCATTCAACGACTCGTTTTCCCTTACTTCGCTCCTTGTTTTCTGCTTCTTTGACCACTTCGACCCAATATCAGTCACTGTGCCTTCCGCATAGTTCGTACTTTGCCTTTCTTCCTTAATCTTCACTTTCTTCCATAACCAAGGGCCAACAAGCCCCCAACACTCACATGTGACTCGTCCTGAGGCACTACAGGTCTGAACCTTCTGTTTTACTTTGACTTCAGACTGCATGGAGGAGCCTGTGATTTTTTCACTGTCCCTCCCCACTATGTGCAGACTGTATTTTTTGTGTCTGGTACCTAGTTTCAACTACACCTGGTACCTAGACCCTTCTTTGTATGCTTTTGCTGAGAGTTTCAAGGCATCTAGTTGTCATAGTACAATTTCAATCGACTCCCATTCACTAAACCTTCCTTCCATTCTCCATTCAAAGTCTTCAACTGTGCAACTCCTCCTTCTGTAACATAGACAACCTCATATGGCCCAGGCCAATGTGTATTGAACTTCCCTGGATGCTTCATGAACTTGCTGTCATATGCCAATACCAAATTTCCTTGTTTGAATTATTTCCTCTTGATATGCCTGTCATGGTAGGCCTTCTCTCATTCCTTTTGTACCTGCTGTTGGAATCCTACAATAAACCTGTCTTCCTCTAGTTGTACCAACTGCACAAGCCTATTTTGAACAATGCCAGTGTCATCCATATGTGTTAATTCTATAATTCTTAGATTAGGAACCAAATATTCCATAGGTACCATGACTTCCACACCATAAACTAGCTTAAAGGGAGTTTGCATTGTCAACTTCTTGCAAGTGGTTCTATAAGCCCATAAAACTACTGGTACTCTCAAATCCCAATAATCTCTGTTTACACTACAAATCTCCGTCAATACTGTCTCCAAGATCTTATTGAAAGCTTCGACTGTTCCATTCGCTTGTGGGTGGTATGACGTACTCTTTTGACGATGAACTTCAAATTCCTGAGTTAAGGCTTCAATAGTCTTATTAATAAAATGTGTACCTTGATAGCTCATAATGATCTTCAGGCATCCAAATTAGGTTATGATATCATCAACTATGAATTGCGCAACTGTAGTTGCAATACAGTCTTTAACTTCTCTTGCTTCTGCCCATCTGGTCAAATACTTTGTCGCAGTGATGATGTAACGAGCTTCTGTGCGCTTTCCTAGTCGGTTGATAGGTCCCAAAAAATAAATGGCCCATTTTTCAAATACTTGTAACGTTAGTTGAGGTGCTAAAGGCATCTCATCTATTCTGGAAGGTTTCCCAACTCTTTGGCATACATCGCAGGCTCTATAGTATTCCTTAGCATCTTTGTGTAAAGTGGGCCACCAGAGGCCAGCTCTGAGAACCTTCCACGCTGTTGATTTTCCTGCATAATGGCCTGCTGCGATGCCTTCATGTGCCTCTTCCAGAATTAGTGGTTGTTCGGCCTCCATAACACATCTTCGCAAGATCTCACCAGGTCCCATATTATATAGCTTTCCAAATATAAGTGAAAAAATACGTAGTTTGAACTACCAGTTGTTTCTTCTGAATGACTGTATATTTGCGAGGTGCCATTTCTGTTAACAGGAACATAACTATCTCGAAAAACTGATCATCAAACTTTCTGATGGCCAACAACTGTGCATATGGTAGTGTATCTTCCAAACTTGTAGGTTCCTCTCCATGCTCTAACCTATACAATTGGTCAGGTCCCTTGTTCATTCTCCCTAGCTTGACCACAATCTCAAAATAATATTCTTGGAATAACAATAGCCATATTCATATTCCCCCCCCAAACACTGGCTTGTTGACTAGGTATTTCAACGTGGAGTGATCATCGAACATCTTAAAATTTACTCCCACCAAGTAATGTCAAAAATTCTGCAGCGCGTATACCGTGGCTAAAACTTCTCTCTCAATGGTGGTGTAATTATCTCAGTTATGGAAAGATTCCCACTAGAAAAGGCTAATGGATGGTCAATATATCCTACTCCTATTTGTTATAACACTACTCCTAATGCAACATATGAAGCATCGACATGCACATGAAAATCCTTACTCCAATCTGGGAAAACCAGAATAGGTGCAATGACCATTTTCTGTTTCAGTGTGTCGAAGCTTTGCTGACATTGCTCGAACCATTGAAACTGACAATATTTATTTAATAAATTATCCATAGGTGATGTTATCTTTTCATAGCCCTTGATGAACTTCCTGTAGTATCCAGTATGCCCTAATGCAATGCCCAACTATCTAATCGAAGTAGGAGGGGGTAGATCAACAATGATGGCAATCTTGAAAGGATCTACTAGCAACCCCTGCTTACACACAATATGGCCTAGCAACACTCCAAAGGGTGAAAATAAGATACACTTCTTCAGGTTCAGAGAAATCTAACGTTTCCCGCACTTATCCAACATTAGTCTCAAACATTCAATATGATTTTTCAATAAGCTAAAAACAGTGCAATCATCAAAATATGCTTCCAAAAATTTATGTAAAAATTCCTTGAATGCTTCGACCACTACCCTAGAAAATATGGCTGGTGCATTCTTCAGTCCAAAAGGCATCACTGTGTATTGGAAAGAACCCCATTTTGTTGAAAATGTGGTCTTATGCCGATCTTCCTTAGCAATATTGATTTGGTGATAACCTGAAAATCCATCCGTGAGGGAGTAAACTTCTTGTCCTCCTACATTATCTAACACTTCATCAGTAAATGGAGTAGGGAATGGATCATGTAAGCATGCATCATTAAGTTACCTTAAATATACAAAGATTCTGATCTCTCCTATCTTCTTATCTTGGACCACCATAGGGATAATCCATTCTAATTCTTCAACAGGTTCTATGATTCCTACTTCCAACATTCTGTCTAATTCAATCTTGAATTTTTGTTTATATTTGGGATTCAATTTGTAGGGTCTTTGCTTGACTGGTCTTGCATCTGGTTTCAAGGGGATCTTCATTTCTCCCATGGTCCCTTTAATGCCCTTCATGTCTGTGAACTTGGTTGGAAACAAGTCCTGATATTCATGCAGTAATTCTATGATCTTATCAATGGTGGCATCATCCCAATAATATCCAACGTTTGCGAGCTTAGGTTCTTGCTTAGTTCCAATGTTAATTTTCTTGATCTTAATTGGCTATCCAATGAAAGGTAGTTCAACTCTTGGTCCTTCTATGTCTCTCTTTCCTTCAGTTTCTGCGATGTTCACATTCCTAGGATCATCATCTTCATCATCATTGATATTGTAACAACCTTGCGATTTTTGAAGAGGTGTAGTCCATTCATCTTCTTCTTTCTCCAAGGGGAGGTTAGGTGCCTCCTCAAAGAATTTCTGTCTTACAACTTGTAAATCTTGATCTACTGTGGGTTACTGACTCTCAAATAAAAGTGTAGCTACAAAGTTTTGAGTCATACCGTACCAAACTAAAGTAGTGAGGCACAGTTCTGCTTGAAGATACCAATTAATAGGCATTGTGTCCAAAGTGTTAATGAATTTATGCACCCACTGTTACTGAGGAATGTCACTCCAGGCCTCCTCACAAGTTCACACATGGTCCTTCAGATAGATATGACCTGTGTATCGAACTTTGCACCCTTCAACTTGTTATGAAAAGTGCACTGTCATCAAAGTGCGACATTGCACCCACTCTGCGATGTTATTTTTGTGTGTCCCCCGCCATCTTGTAGGTGTTTCTTTCAAGGCTTCATCCAGTGCCAACAGTCTCTATTGTACTGGTACAATTTATTCAAATTCCAATAAGAAAGTTTCTAAATGATTTAGACCATCAAATGTGGGCAGATTACTTACTTCTGTGCCAATCCAACAAACTTCCTTGGCCAATTTGGCACACCTCCATGCAAAAACTTCATCCATTTTGTTCTGCTAGTTCTCCAATGCTTCTTCTAAATCTGATGAGCATGCACTGTCACTTCACCAACTCAAATTCCCATCTGCCATATGATTAATGTAATCATGCTGTCTTGTTGTTAATATATATATATTCTCTAGCTCATATGCACGGTCTTCTTCTCTGATGGGTTCTATGTATATGCGACCTTCATTAGGATCAAGAGGTGCAATGACCCTAAGTCCATCACCTTCAAATTTCATTCTTCTTTTCTTTAAGTCAACAACAGTGGAATTGTTGAAAGCCCAATCAATGCCCAACAACACAGGATAAGGACAACTATGATCAACTATCTCAATCACCTCAAAGTCCGCAAACATCCTTACCTCGTCGATGTCCACAGGGACATGCTCCAGTCTTCCAAAGGGACTTACTGCCTGCTGATTAGCCATCCAAAACCTAATAGGGGAGTGAATCAACTTAGTTTTTCCCATCAGTGCCCAGGTCCGCTTCGTCATAACATTGACTTATGACCCTAAGTCGAGGACCACATAATCTATGTCATAGTCTCCAATTTGAGCATTAAGGTGTAGTTCATTATTTGTCCTTCTCTTCCTAGATACTTGATGTACTGCTTTATTCAGCAAAGGATTTACCCTCCCTACCTCATATTGTCTGATCAAGTATTGTAATTCTTGCACAACTCTTTTATCCTTAATCAAATTAATGCAAGTACATATGAATTCCATAATATTGCTTACCTCTTTTCCTTCTCTGGGTGAGGCAGAATGATCAAATTCCAAAGGCATTCCACATTCTCTCACTTCTGGTTGTGTCTTTGATGAAGAAGCCTGATCTTTTCCAAATTCTCTCCTTGCCTCTTCAAACGTCTTCTTTTATTTCCTTGGGTCAAACACTTGTTTCTTATCTGGAGCTCTTCTGACCCTTAATTCTTCTGTAGTCTTCCCTGGGGTCACTCTGTCTTCTCCTGTAACAATGCCTCCTCTAGTGATAACAATGAATCTGCGATCCTCTCCATGAGTTTATGCTGATATTAGTTGTACTGGTTGGTTTCCTCCTTGTCTCTCTTGAAGTTTGGCTAACATTACCGAACAATATTCAATAACATGTTCAAATGAGTTGCAATAGCTACAAGTGGTACAAGGGTTCTGACAGTCCCTTTCCAAGTGGCCTAGATGTGTGCATTTATAACAAATGATCTGAACTCAACCTCGACCCATGCCTCCTCCTCGTCCTCTTCCTATGAATCCACCGTGAAGGTTGAAGTTTCCTCTTCATGGAGAATTAAACTGCGTAGCATTTCCCTCTTGTTGTACTTCACCTTGAATAATATATGTATCAATTGACCTTTAATGCAAGAGGTCATAAGCCCTACAATCCTTCTCGTCATGCCCCATAGATTTACAGAATGTGCAGTAAATATTGGTAGGTGTCTGGACATATTTCTGCATGTAATAGCATTCACCAAGGCGATGTCTATTTCTACATACCTCACACCAGGGTAGAGTAACCTAATTCAAAGGGATCGGAGCTCCAGAGGCCAAGTATTCATGAAATAGGGGGTAGTGCTCCTTATCACGACCCTTTGATTTTCATCTGATACACCAATTGTATTCTCTTTTATATTTTCCCTTTTCTTTCTTCATATATTCAACCTATAGAGATAAGCTAGTTAGCTGACTCAAAATTTGACTCATACTTGAGATGGATTCTCCCATAGGGGTTGATTCTAGTTTCATGGCGATCTCCAATGCCTCAGCCTGCGAAGCGACCTTCTATTGCATCAGAGGAACTCTAATGTGTGGTAAGAGGGTAGCAATGAACCATTCCTTGTTTTGCTTGTCTGGAATCTGAAAAATCAATCGACCTATCAAGGTCTTAAACCTATGATCAAACTCCCAAACATGTTCAACTACTCTATGCTTGATTTCTTTCATTTCTGTAATGCACCACGACTCCGACTTGGGTTTATTGAATTCTGCACTGAACACATTCTTGATGTTGTTTAGCGGTTTAGGCTATGTAATTCATTTAACAAACTTCATGTACCAGCTCAATGCATGGTATCTCAAGGTAGTACTAAACTAATGTCTCTTAACAGATTCATCATTGATTTTCTTAATACTCCATACATCTTCGCATAAGAACCAGTGTTGATTAGGATGTTAAGATCCATCTCCTCTAAAGGTAGGTAGCCTCATTTCATCTTCCATAGATCTTCCTAGCTTTCTTGACTGAGTATGTACAGAACTACTGGTAACAATTCTCTGAGTGATCTAATAACTCTGACTACTCTGGTTACTAAATGCTACTAAAACAACAGGAGGATTAATAGTACTTACTTTGACAGTCGGTGTAGTTCCTGAAGTTTCTGATTCTTCTCGGTGAGGTTCTTCAGTCTTCTCTTCCCCTGCCCCAATGGACCCTGAATGTTCCTTGTTCACTAACTCTTCTTCTTCTCCACTATAGAACCCTTCATCCTATGCTAGTGGTTTGTGTCTCTGCTCAAACAGGTTTACCAGAGGAACCTCTTTGAAGGTTCTCCCACTGCGCGTATGCCCCACCTTTGTGTCACTATCATTGTATGAGTTCTTGAACATTAAATTATCAATCTGATCAATTACTGTATCTTCAATATGTTCTTCTCATTCAATAACATCTTGATCTTCAACTTCAAAAAGTTTAAGAATTTTCTTCTCGGTCCCTTAAAGAAATATATCTCTTCTTGGCTATATGACTCTACTCTGTCAATAGAAAACTTGATAATGTACCCTCCAGTAGTGCTATCAAACCAGTGATCTACTGCTCTTGACACAACGTTATCAACTCTCTTGACCTTCTTGATCAACACCAACGTCCAAACCACAGGTGCTCTAGATTTGATCTCAAACTGGGTACCTGCTAATCTGGCTAACCACTCATATAGATCCTTATGAACTCCTCCAAATAAAATCTCATGTATATAATTAAATATATACCTTTGCAACCAATCCCCTGTACTAATATTAATGTTTTTATTTTGAGCTTCAATGAAGTCTTTCTCTTATTCTTCTGTCCACTTATGAATCTCTGTCTTTGATGGAAACCACCTTGACATTCCCTCAATAAGATCTTAGTGTTGGCAACAAAACCATTTGTTGGCATAGGGGAAGACCTAAGGTACATCTCTAATAGCATACCAACAATCCCTAACTACTAGCCCTTTCAGCAACACCTGCGGAGAAGATGCAGTCTCACCCAAAGTAGCAATAGGGGGTTTCATAAAACAAGTGTCTACAACCAGAGGAAATGAAAATTGGATCCAAAACAACACATAGAAAGATAGTTATCCTTTACCAAATTAAATCTATTTCGCACAGTTATATATCAGATATAACACAATAATGCAACAACAAAATAACAGAAAGCAAAGAACACAACATCAACCATAGAGGACAACAAGATATACATGGTTCACCCTCTCCCTAGGGATACGTCCACAGAACTATGTTTCTTGATATATTATATGGAAACATACAATTCTATATGCACACTTAGCTTGCATATCTCTCTCTCTCTCTTTCTCTTCTTTTCTCCCCTCCCTGTGCACCCAACTACAGGGTTGATCTTCGAACCCAACTGAAGATCTTAAAATACAAGAATATTCTCACAACACAATACTCTCCCCACACAACAACAATAATCACTCAACTTAAACAACACAATCCACCTCGAATGAACCCTCCTAGGTCTTCTATATCTTTATTTATACATTACATGACAAACATCTAGGTGTCAAAACCCTAGATACCAAAACCCTAGGTCAACTTGACCCACATTTTCAGGGCTTCTCAAGCCCGTCTTTTCGTCTTTTTTGCGAGGTGCTCCAAATCATCCATTGGTGGATTTTTCCACTTGCTGAGTTGTCCACGATTCATCTTCCTTGCTTATATGTCCTCCTCGATCTTCTTGTTCAAAAATTTTTTTTCCCTTACTTCACTCCTTTTCTTCTTGTTTGACCACTTTTCCCCAATATCAGTCACTGTGCCTTCCGTGCATTTCGTACTTCACCTTTCTTCCTTAATCTTTGCTTTCTTCCATATCCAAGGGCCAACAAATCCTTCTCAAATATAATGTGCACACCTGCATCACTCATTTTGATGACAAATATTATATTTCTTTACAAACCTGAAATATGAAGAACACTTGGAAGGGTTCTAATCCTACCATCCTTTAACATAAATTGGATTCTACCTCATCCAACAATTTTGGTTGTCGAKTCATCTCCCAAGAATACATCTCCTCCTTCATAMTTCTCATATTCATAGAACCATTTTATGTGATTTTTCATATGGAAATATGCACCTGCGCCGATCAACCAAACATCATGATATGACTATATACTAGTCAATGCCAAATACATATCCCCTCCKTTGTCWAAATAATTCTCTCCTTTAGTCAACTAATTCTTGTCACATCCCTAACATTTCTTAGTAGCCTTCGATTTGCAGTGCSTTTTGTAATTCCCAACTTTACCGCACTTCTAGCATCTTCTCATCCACTAAAACATGGATTTTGATCTACCCCTCAACTTAGATTTTCTACCAGGGAATTTTCCTTTTGATTTGTCGACTGATTGACCTCTTACCACAAAGGAATATTTGGTTGATCCTTCCATGTTCTTCTGCCTCATTTCTTCTAACAATAGATATGCAACCACATCCTCAAGTGTTAATGTGGTTGAATTATTCCCAATAATGATGACTAAGATATCCCATTATTAACAGGTAAATCGGTAGATGCGGACATGAACTAATCCCCCTAGATCCACTTGGATCTAGAACAAAACAAGATGGAACAAGATGCTTTCCCTAGGTTACAATCATTGAATTTAACTACCAAATAAGGAATACATAACACACCTTATGAATCAATTCCTTATGTCTTTGTTGGTCCTACCTTACTCTGATGTTCCTGTGAGATCAGGTCTGCAGTAACCCAAATCAACCAACGTGAAAGAAACAATAGTGAAATTCAATGACAACCTAAACATGTGATCAAGGAGTCATGTAATAAAATATCAATCATTTTATGGGAAAGAGACGCGCCACTATATTATATTAATGAAAGGTAGAAGATACAACTGAATCAACTTGATGTCGCAAGTTCCCTTTCGATGGGCCTTTGTTCTGACACACACATACATTTGCTCTGACATTTTCATGAAGTCTTTTCACAAAATAATGATGAATGAATGGATACCTCAAGCATCACTTGAAATAGGATTCTTCACACAACCTTCAGACTATTATTTCTTTATCCTATATGATTCTTTATGCTTGTACCTCTAACCTTTTCCATGAGAATCCTATCATTATATAGGAGAAAATGAAGTGGTTAAAGAGATGAGGATGATCCCATCAAATCAAAGAAGTCAGTAGGATCATAACCATACAGACGCCACCTCATATTTCCAAAAGATTCCACTTTTAGAAGCTGCTAGAACTTCTTTCCTCTTTTAGTTTTAAAGTGCTGCCGCGACCTGCCTATATAGAAGCCTACGGAAATCCCACAGGCTGGCTATAGTTCAGCCTATGGAAATCATAGATTTTTGCACTGTGTAAAGGGAGAAGCCCGCGACGGTCTTCCAAAAATGCATCTTGCAAGGGTGGAAAGAGGTTGCTTTTCTCAAGCAAAAGATCATATTGGGAACCTGAACACATGTTTATGTAACCATCATCAGGGTGACCAAAATAATGTGTAACAGAATGCCCCCCAAATTATGAGGTTGGAACTCGAGACAACCAGAATACTTTGTAAAATAATCATGTATGTGTCAAGAACTAAGGGTGCACCAATCGGGAACCTGCAAACAATCAAGCATATGTACAATATCACACCACATCTGAAGTAGGCATTCCCATGTTCAGACCGTAAATGATTGAAATCATAAATGTAGGTCATGGTCACCAATTATACAACATGGATCCATGTCAACAAGATTCTGCATAGCCACTAGGAATACACAGTGGATCCATGCATCGAAAACTCAAGTATGAACATAGCCACGAGACATACAAGGTGAAACTATGTGTCAAAACAAATCACAAGTACTCCATCGCAACTTGGACCAAAAAATGATGAAGTCCAGGGTATTCAATCCATCGTCCGTTAGTACGATCCTAGTCACATGATTATAGATGTTGAAGTCGAACGTGAATAGAAACCACTTGATTACCAGTCATTAATGAAAACTATTAACAAGTGTGAGGGAAATCACCATTGATGTCAATGACTCCCAAGGTACTCCAGTACAATCCAACAAGTGTGAATAAATGAGTTGAAGTCGAACACTTGATAGAATCTCTCGATAAGGGATCAATGATGTGAATCCACTATCGAATGTGAAGAAACCTGCCATTGAGGCATGCAGGCTCTAAGGTAAGAAACGATTTCTAAGTCTTTTTTCTGGATAATGAGCTGAAGTCGATAGGAAAAGACTCGTCACAGGAGGGCCTTGATGTATCCCCCATCAATGACACGAAATAAGTAACAGACTTAGGGTAGAGAAAAATACATATGTGACTTGGGACTGACACAGGGAAGGCTGACATGGTAAGAATGGACAATTTCAGATGACCAAATTGATAGAAGGTTTCAGTTGAACTTCTCTTGAACATATGAATGGCACAACAATGATCTTGGCAGTATTGAATCAAAGACGACCCAACATGTGAACTTGTAGAAGGTAAGACAAGAGACAAACGGATTACCCAACCCAGATTCAAATGACGAAGAGGGGTGTCATGTTCAAGAGGGACGCTTACTGCCATTAATACAAATACAAAGACACATTCCTTTCCCAAATTTTCCTCCACCATTTCTGGCGAGTACCTATTTATTTTACACAAGCTTGAGGAGGATAACATATGATTGTCAATTTAAGCTCATCCTTCGAACGAGTCCCTCGAAGTACATTTAAAGAACCCTAAGAAAGAGTGGTTTGGTCCCATATGGGTCTGTCGATGTTTGTTTAATGAGTCCAAAGATAGAAAACTCGAAGGTTTTTCGTGTTTATAGAGTCTAGAAAAAACACTTAAAAGATAACTCTCTTAGTTGATTTTTTGTAAAATAGTTCGACATGACCAAAAAAGTGATAAAATATCGCCCATAAAACGTTTTCTTTGAATACTTTTATGAGCGTGAAAATAACAAGGTCGTTCGACAATCTTTTCGTTTTTAGGGAGCATGAAAAGAGCTTAAAGAATTATCCACAGGTTTCGTTGTTTTCGTGTTACCATAACGAGTACGAAAAGACAACAAAAGTATACTCGATTACATTCTCATTGATTTTTGATCCCAAGAACAAACAAAGATTATGCTCGAGGTTTTTATGAAAAACCTTAAAAAGCATTTGTACATGCGACCAAAACAAATCGAAAAAAAACGTCTATACTTCGTTGTCCAAGGTCCTAGATTTTTTCCTGCAAGGAACAAAACACTTACAAGACCTTTAGAGTTAATGGGTTTTTGACTAAAATGTATATATATATAAAAAAATATTAGGAAAAATGATAAAAAGTAATAAATAGAAGCAAAAAGTCTTTTTCACCATTTTATTTTCACTTGGTCAAAAACTTACCAAAAACCCTTGTTTTTTACCTCAACTTCGGCGACAGATTGCGGAGACCACAGGGGATCATTCAATGAACGAATTGCGTAAAATAGATAAGCATTTCATCTTATATCTGTTCAATAGATTAATTTTTGCTTTTAATGGTAAAAAATCAAGATTTTTCGATGATTTGGGACTGCTAGTCGTGCACTGGGGCCACCGCGAGTGGCCTATAATGGGCCCTGCGAAAATCAACGATTTCTGTAGGTGCATTAAGGTGCACTCACAGAAGTTCCACACTGTACTTGAAGTTTGATCACGGTGGCCGGAAAACTAAAATGAAAAATGAACGTTGACTCAACAAAAATCCCAAAAAATGTTGAAAAAGTATGCTAAAGATCTTCTCTGTTTCCCATGCAGGTGTTTGCTTGCAAAGATGTTGGAATGGAGAGAGTGTGAGAACAAAGAATATTATCTCATGGATTTAAATGATCTAGGGACCGCGAGTGCACTCTGGCAATGTGGTCTATTAAAATTATTCAAAGTTCAGGGCATGAGAGCCCAACAGAGATTACTAGAATATTTGGTTCATATGTGGGATTCAGAACAACAAGTGTTCCACGTGGGTGTTCATGTCCTCCCTTTGGATATTGAGGATATTTATTTCCTGATGGGGTTGTCACATCATGGGGCATGTGTGACTCTGACAGGTGGTCGAGGTGGTGGATTGCTCATGAGTGAGTACATTCGTCGGCATTGTGAACCTAATGACAAAAGACGTAAAGGAAAAGTAACAATCCGAGGTGTGAGAGATTTGACCCTCAGAACCATCCTTTTTACTATTGCACAGATGGCAGGGAGTGCTTCACCACATATGGCACTCCAAAGTTACTTTCAATATGCTACCGAATGCTTGGGGCCTTGAGTATTCAATTGGTGTGACGGTGTATTACACAACATGAAAACCCAACTCACGAAAAGAAAGAATGGGGACCTAAAACAGTTCAGTTATGGGTCTATTTTAGTATCTTTCTTCCTAGAAAGAGTTCCACACCTATGGTTGCAGGTGGAATGGGGAATACCAACCCTGAGAGACCCACGAATGAAAAGATGGTGTGACCTGATGACACGACATGTGGCAGGCTAGATTGTGAAGTATGACGACGCATTCTTCAATTGGTTGGGACTGCAAATCCTGATAATTGATGATTATGCTTATGTCAGTCTAGACTTTTGGGGTGATCCAGATTTGGTTCTCCCTGAGGGATCTTAGTGGGGAGATTTAAGTAAGAAAGACATTTGTTTTTTTACAATGTTTTTATGAGTTTTAAAATATTTAATGTTTTTGTGTTTCTGATCAAAAGACTAATAAATTTTTTTCGATCATGCAGATGTAGGGTCACATCGACCCCCAGGCTCTTCTCCTATTCAAAGGAGAGGAGAGACATGTGTTGTAGCTGGATGTGATGCGAAGGATTATGATGCGATAGAGTATAACCTGGAAGGCTTGATGACAGACATCCCTAATATATCCATCGAGGAGATCTCGAGGCGTTATCAATGCCATATTGTAGGCGTATCAGGCTCACTTAGTCGGTTACTACATAGGGTAGCAAGAGCAGTAGTATGCTATCGCGAGAGGCATCCATGATGCCATTTTGTAGGGGCCATGGGCTCTATATTTTGATATTTTGATCTTCGGATGAAAAATTGTTTTGTAAACATTATATATATATATATATATATATATATATATATATATATATATATATATATANCTGTTTTTTTTGTACAATATGTGAAATGTGATTGGAATTACAAATGTCTCAAATGTTTGTCTAATACATAATTAGCTAGAGCATCAGTTAATTTATTTAGACATCTAGGAATGTGTTGATATTCAATATAATCGAAATGACATTCCAAGAGGTGGATTTGTAAATATACCCGTAATAGAGCAGGCTTCAGAAAGCATAGACATTGTTTAACTGTAGTACTACTAGCTGCGAATCAAGTCGTATAATGAAGCGACAAATCCCAAGCGAAATAACACTAGTCAATAATTCGATGATCGTGCTATACTCTGCGATATTATTGGTCCCTCGACTGAGACAAACACCTTGTAGACAAATAAGTTCGTTTGAGGGTGCATAGATTGCCCAAGCAACATAAGCTAAATTCTGGGTACTACGTGTAACAACCCTAGTTAAATAGTTGCATAGGTTTATTAAGTATAGTTAATTAAATAATTAACCGTCTTAATGTGTATTAGTTAAGTAATGATTAACTATTAATAATATTAATTAATTAATAATTTATTTATTTATTGTTTAATAAATGTCGATTAATTAATTAATTGATTACTTAGCACATTCAATGATTTGGGTAAAGCATTAAAGGGCTTAATAACTTTAATTTATTTATCATATGACTTTACGTATGTGGGGGGGATGGAGCATTTAGTGGAGGGATAAGGTAATAAAGGTAAGGATAAGGTAATTAATGGAGGGCAGGGAGTCGGTGAATGAGGGGGATATATGACTGGGCAAAGGCTTACGGGAGAGGGGGAAGAATGGGGAGGAGAGGACTGTGATATTTTTGTTGGATATTTTCTGGTTTTGGAGTTTGGTTTTGGGGGTTTGGTGAACTGTGGCAGGGGGCACCGGGTTGCTGGGAGTTTTGGGCTCAGGGGCCAGGACTCCTTACGAAATCCTGGTGCTAGGGAGCTGGACAGGATGCTCCTAGCTAGCTGGGTGGTTAGTCAGTTTTGGGCAGGGTTTGGTCAAAGCAGCAGGTTGGGCAAAGCAACAGAGAGGACAACCATATATTGGGAGAATAGAATTAGCTAGAGGTATCTATATTCTGTTATGTAATTAACTAGATTGCTGTTCATAAATTAATTTATGCTGCTTATATGTTGAATGGAAGAAATTACTTATTGTTTATGCGTCGAAGTAATCTTATCTGTTTAAATTTATGAATTTTTTTGGCTTAATTAAATTAGGTCCCTACACATGGTATCATAGCACTAGTTTAAAATCTGGGGCCATGGGCCTACCTACCCACCCATCCTCTTGAATGAAAGCTATGGTATGTGTCCTATAAACAACCCTGAAAACCTGCAACCTGAAACCCTTTAATTACAACCCTAGAAACCCTTAATCTAGAGCCCTTAAAGGCCAGGAATAATGCAAAAATAATGCAAAAAAATATGACACCTAAAACCCTAGAGAATGACAAGAGTGTCTCAGAAACCCTAAGAGAACAACTTAATTAAATCATGAATAAGAGACAGTGTTGCAGGAAAGATATCCTTCCCATCTGAGCCAATTGAATGTTAACCTATTCAAGCCATTTGTTTATCTGTAAGAGTTCGTTCCTGCAACCAAGACATATAACTAAGAGGGTGAGGGTTTGATGACATAAATTTGTCTAAATAACAAATTATAAAAGAAAAAAAAAATATATTGGGTTGTCAACAAACCCAATATCCAAGTCCATTATTTCAGCACTACTAAGTCTAAGCTCCACCAAACAAATATCATCAAGGAGCCAAATCACAAATAGCGAACACACATGAAGTGATAAGGGGAAAATCTGCCAAGTCTTTGTGCACAAAATCCAATGCTCTAGCTCTACGCAACTTGCCACGCAACGCTTGCTAGGGATTGGCACGCAATCTACAAACCAATATACAATATCCAACCCCCAATATATATATATATATATATATATATATATATATATATATATATATATATATATATATACGACCAATAATGCTTTTGTTCTCGTCAAAATTTCCTATTGAAACCATCAATCGTGTCTCATTGTATATATTTCCTTATCTCCAATTGTATATATTATATTACAGCGAAAAATTTGTCATGCCTAGCCACAGACAGAGACAGTTTGTCATGACTTCTGGCCATTCTTTTTCTATTTACATCATTCCATTTCTTATAAGATTGGTGGGTTCGCTTAGTTAGCGAATTAATTATGAGAACTCCATCACAAATGGTGGTATGTGAAATTATACAAAGCCCATCGCAAGCACAAAGCCACGACCAGTGCGATGCCATGACTAGACCAGCCACAACCAGCGCCATCCCACGACCAGACCAACCAGACCTCTAAGCTACCAGCCAGTGCCCATGCACCAGTGCCAAACACATACGACCATAGGATTAACAAAAATACACATACAAAGCCTAGCCGCCGACCAAAAGTGCCGGAGGCAATGCTGGTCACAAACCACAGCCAAGCACCAAAGCACATGAGAGGATCATAGTGTTTACACAACGTGCCCTCCCATGATTTCCTCTTCCATGTGACTTGTGCTTAGCGCTTGGGCGCTCTATGCTAGCATATACTCCTCTCCTTGGTGCCTATATAATGTTAACAAAGTATTTGTTACAGGGACTAGCATAAAAAAAAATAAAAATGAGCGCTATCCCTTCACCACACCCCAGCTAGCTGAAATTTCAACCATTGTCCTCAATTCACAACCAAAACCTCTGCAC
>JASDQU010101391.1:59222-81970 GCA_032191745.1 Picea mariana
ATCTTATATTTGGTGATTAGGTCGTCTTTTTCATTATCACTGGAATCATCCGAAACATCTACCAATTCGGACTGTAGAACCTCAGAAATATACGACCAGGTCTTGACAGAGTCGACACTTCAAGGTGAAGTATCAGAAACATTGTCTGAACCTTGTCCTGAAACCTCAATAGTGGCTTTAGATGATTTTCGCAAGGCCATGGCGGGGGATTCTACTTTAGCTCTCCTGTGATAAAAATATGTATACATACAGAAATTAGTTCGCTCGAGAAATGTTTGCTCTGCATAGAATAGAAATGAAATTTGTGACAACAAATAAAAGATCCGTGCCTTCGACCATTTAAAACTAGGTCGTCCTTAGAAACAAAACGATCCAATCGTTCTTAAATATAAATTTAGCAAATAAAAACCAAATCCTTACTTGTCGATTCGCCTCATTTTCAATTAATGTCATAGATTTTGATAGTTCATAATGCAAGTTGATGCAAGGAAATTTTAAAATTTCCTTGGAGACTGTGCATATTAATTTTCGTATTAAAACACTGGAAATGTTGGCTTAGCTTAATTAATCAGGCCTTTTTTAAATGTTAATTAATCTTTCAGCATTCGCCTCATTGGGGGATTTCACTTTAACCCTTTAAACCTCTAAAACCCGAGATTGCAATAATTAGCTTTGGTTAATAAAAAACGTAACCAGGATTAAGCATTTAATTAATTACATTTTTATTTATATCGTGACTTCGTGACTCGAGGCTTCGAAGGTATATCTTCCGGGAGGCTCGTATGCTGAGTTGTGAAATCGTGAGATCGTGATGATATGATCTAATTAAAATGGAAGATAAAACCGGATTAAATGTTTAATTAATTTCGTTTCTATTTACATCACGACTCGGGGCTTCGAAGGTATAGATTTTGAGGGAAAACATGCCGAGTTGTGAATTCCCGACAGAGCTTAACCGTGGTTAAGATTTTTACCTTTAACATTAATCTAGGTTACTAAAACAAGAATCTCGTGGTTTCGGTTGTCGGGGTTATGATGGTAAGACTTTTGGAGCTAGAAAATGCCGAGACACGAAATCCCGATGATGCTTAACCATGGTTTAGAGTATCTTTACTCTCGGTACTGATCTGGGTAAAAAAATTTTAAAACTATTTCGTCGTTTCACCCCTCGGGACTTGTAAACTATGTGATCTATAACTTCCGACATGCGACATCCCAAGGTAAAAAGGAGAGACTCATTTAAACGATTAAAAAATAAATAAATAAATCATGCCTTAAGAGTATGATAGCCATCCCTGCTTGCATGATGAGACTTCTGAGATTTTGGGGAAAGTAAAGGAAAATACCAAAACCAGCTTTCGATTTCAAGCGTTAAGATATAAAATTTAAAAAAGGCTAAAAAACAAAGGCGGCTCCAACACCTATTTTTGTAAGAAAACTCTACCAAGTGAAAGTAGTCTTCCCATTTTGATGGTTTATCCATCACATACATCCTGAGCATATCTTCAATCACATGATTTACCCTCTTTGTTTTTACATCTCTCTCAGAGTGATATGTTGTGCTAAAGTTCAGATTTGTCCCAAATTTTTTGAATAGTCCTTTCCAAAAGTTCTATGTGAAATTTGAATCTCTGTCATACACAATTGTCTTAGGTACACCATGCAGCTTATAAATTTCTCACATGTATATTTCAGCAATGTTGACCGCTTTGTGTTGACTTCACTAGAATAAAATGGGCAGCTTTAGTAAGCTTGACCACCACTACCATAATAGAATCATGCTACTTAGCAGTCCTAGGATGCTTAGTAATCAAATCCATGATTACAACTTCCCACTTCCACTCAGGAATGGGAAAAGGCTATAGCAATCCAGCTGGATGTTTGTGCTCAACCTTGACCTTTTAACGTTCAACGCACCTAGCAATAAAATCAGCAACCTCCTTTTTCATACTTGGCCAATAGTATTGTTTTTTAAATGTGACAATTGTATTCTGGTAGCCTAATTGTCCTACATAAGGAACCTTATGCATCTCTGAAAATAACATATTTTTAACCTCCTAATGATTTGGCACATGGACTCAGCACCTATACATGAGAATTTCATCCTCTTTTAGATCATAACCTTCCAATTTATGTTGCGACATACCTTGTTGTGAATTCTCCTTTATGTCCACATAGTGTTGATTGGATTTGGAAAATTCTAAAATTTTGTCACACAAATCTGATTTGTACATGCTAATGGTTGTAGCATGCACCTCATGCACCCTCCTGCTAAGTGCATCATCCACCTTGTTCTCTTTTCCTATGATATGCTTTGTGTCAAAGTCATACTCATTGAGGAATTCTAACCACCTGCTTTGTCTGGAATTTAAACTTGGTTTTCCAAATAGATACTTCAAACCACTATGATATTTTCTCATCTCAAATATTTTACCCATAAGATAATGTCACCACATCTTCAAGGCATGTACTATGGCTACCAATTCTATGTCATGAGTAACGTAGATCCTTTCATGCTCTTTTAACTTTCTTGATTCGTAGCACACCACATGCTCATTCTGACTAAGGACTCCACTGATCCCTTGCTTGCATGCATCTATGCACATAATGAAGTATGCATTTGAATCGGCAATTCTCAAAATTGTCACACTTGTCAACAAGCTCTTCAATTTGTTTTTAGATTTCTGTGGTGAGTATTTTCAAAGTTGTTTGCCGGATAATCCACATTTGGTGTCATTTTTGTCAACGTTTCGAATCCTAATCGGGATTCATCATCGGGACTAATCGTCAATTGATAGCATGATGATCTCAGTTAATTAATAGTTAATGTGTGGGATGTATTAAATCTCTTCAAGTGTTGAAAACTCCTTGCACAATCCGAAGTCCATTCAAATTGCGCACCTTTATTTTGCAAGGATGTAATTGGATGCGTAATTTTTTAGAATCCTTCAATAAACCTTATGTAATAACCTGCAAGTCCCATGAAGGACATCACCTCTACAAAATTTCTTTGTGTCGACCATTCCTCAATGGATTTTATCTTTTCTGGATCCACAACTATTCCTTCCTTGGAAATTATATGACCCAAATAATGAATTTGTTGTTGGTAAAATGAGCACTTGCTCAACTTTGCATATGGTTGATGTTCTCTCAAAACTTGTAGCACCATCCTCAAGTGTTTCTCGTGCTCTTCTTTAGACTTTAAGTAAATAATAATTTCATCTATAAATACAATGACAAACTTATGTAAGTAATTTATGAAAAATCCATTCATCAAACACATGAAGACAATTGGTGCATTTGACAACCCAAATGGCACCACTGTAAACTCATAATGTTTGTACCTCATTCTAAAGGAATCCTTGTTGATTTCTTCTTTTTTAATCCTCACTTGATGATATCCAGATCTGAGATCGATATTTGAAAATATATGTGTGCCCCTCAACTAATTAAAGAGGTTGTCTATCCTTGGAAAACAATACTTGTTCTTTATTGTTACTTTGTTCAACTTCCTTAAGTTGATACAAAGTTTCAGTGTACTATCATTATTCTTCACGAACAATACTAAGGCACCTCAAGGTGACACACTTGGGCATATATGTTCAAGTTGCATATGCAACTCCTTCAGCTATGGTGTACTCATCTTATAAGGATTCTTGGATACGGGTATTGCTCCAGGCATCAGATTTATAGAGGAATCAATATCTCTTTTCGATGGAAACCATGGTATCTCTTTAAATCTCAAGCTCTTTCAATATTGCGCAGTCTTCAACATTTGACACTTTATCCTTAGGTGCCTCCTCCACCTGTGTTGCAAATACTTGACATCCTTTCATGTAGCTTTTCTTCAATTGCAAGGCTAACACTTCTCTGATAGTTACATCTCTTGGAATTCCTAGAATTGTCCTTAAGTTCCCTACCTCATCCAATCAAGTGAATGACTTATTGTAACAGTCTATAATGACATGATGTTGGTCCACACAATCCATACTAATGAGGCAATCATATGAGCCCAAAGGTATAATATTCAAATCAGATTGTGTGTGCGGTCCATTCATTTCCATTGGACATGCTTTAACCATCTCATATTTTTTTCTTTTTTCTCATGTAGCTAACTACACCAACCAAGGTTTTCCAAGTTTTCTTCTTGGAAATTGGAATTGTTATCGCGCTAAGTGTAGGTTGGGAAAATCCCGACCCAAACCACAAGATGGAGACAACTAGGAGAACACCTACTGATTGTCACCTTAGATAGGTATTCCCGTCACTTTAGAGGTGAAGTGATCACCTCAAGGGGGAATCTCGGGTGACCCTAGGGGGAAATGAGACAGAAAGTGATATGATGATATGAATGCCCATATAGGTCAAGTTTCTAATTGTAGGAGGGCTTTGATAGCACGTCTCAAGAGTGGTTTAGGGTTTCCAAGTCCTTGGGTACCTGTTGAAAGTGTTTGTACCTGTCCGAGACACAAGAAAATCCAATTGTATGAGTTATATGTTAGGTGGAAAAGCAATTTAATATTGATGTCCCTAATTGAATCAGTCAACAAAAATATATATCAATGAACAAATTATTATTAGATCTGCTAAATAAATGCTAAAAACCTACCAAATGATGCAAGAGATAGGCTAGTTAAACACTAGTATAACTCTACTATAAAAGCACAAGACTTTAGCAGTGAAACAAAAATGTAAGAAAAATGTATTGCAAATATATTTTTCAGCCTTATGGATGTAGAAAAAAAAAATTACAGCATAAAAATCAGCCACCAAAAATCACAAGTAATCCACCCAAAATATGCGCTAGGACTAGTAGATTATAGGGTTAGATTATTAGCAACTTCTGACGAATGAATTGTAAGTTATAAGTAAGCAAAGAATGATTTTTATGCATCCCTAATGGCTGTATATTTTAATGAGTTTCAGATTTAATAATACCAAGCCAATCAAGATGCGCTAGTGGCCTTGACAAGCTCTTAACATGCAGAAAAAATTTCAACTTGAAAAAGATTGATATCCCACCAAAACATGTTTAGCAAGGAAAATAATTTATTTCTCCAATGAAAAAAATCAGATTAGTGTCTTTAAAATATGGGTGACTGGAGTCTTTAACTCCGATTTAGACCAACAAAATCCCTAGGGGTGTAAATCTTCTTACTCCCTAGGGCATGCCAATCAAACTAGGGAAAAGTTAGGAGGGTGTACACACTCGTACTTCTTCTAGAAACCCCTACAAAATGACTTATAAACTTAAAAAATAAGATGAATCTTAATGGAGTGTGTATGAAACATACTCCTCCTATGGTTTCAACCAACAATGACCAATAATAATCATTAAATAACTAACTAATGCAGATTTCCCTTACCAATTCCAAGAGAGAGTGATAGAGAGATCAAACCCTGGTTCACCAAGAAAATTTCCATCCAAGAGAAAGAACATAATCCTTAAAGAGGTGTGCACCACCTTATTTCATCCATTCAACAAGATATACACCAAAAATAATTTTCAAGAGAGAGAGATACCAAAAATTCTCAAGTATAGCTAAAATTTCATTCAATATGTCTTCTCACAATGAGAGAGCTATGTCCAAATGAGATACAAATGATCTCTATTTATACAAAATGTTCTAAAACATGTTTTTTCCACAAAAATTATGGTAAAACACAAGATAAGGGTTCAACGGCCCTTATCTTTCCCCATTACAAAAGAAATATTATTTAATTCATGTTTTGCACATAAGAGAAACCCTAGAAACATGATGTCACCCTTCTTTTGGGAAACTTTTGGCACTTTTGGTCAAGTTGTTGAGTTGGAGGAGGAAATGTTAGGCCTCCAAAGGAAAATAGTATTCAACCAAACCATTTCTTACATGATATATGGGCCTATTCATTCAAAACTTTCCAAATTTCCATCATCACCACAAAACCCTATCCCTAGGGTGACATCAAGCCCTTAAAGGGTGACATTTTGACCCTTTCAAGCAAGTCGTTTGGCATGTAAAGGATGGAAAAGATCCTCCAAGGTGTCCTCTATTCCTCCAAAGGAATTTCATCATCATCCATATTGTGGGCCCTTGGAATCCAACCTATGGGCTTCAAGCCCCATGGAAGACCAAGCTAGGCTTGTTCTTCCAAAACTGTCCACCAACTAGGTCCTACAAAGACAAATGGATACGCCCTCCGAGGGTCTCAAGTAAAATGCATCATGATGAGTGAATCAAATCAATAAAAGACCCATATAATCAATAACATCCAAACTACCTCATCAAAATAAACAAATGCTCAAAGACCCTATGTAATTTGCCAAGTTTGGGTATGGAGGGTTGACAAAGTGACCTATTGGGTGAATCATTCCTCATGTTTAGGAGTGTTTCCCAAAGGGACCTCCTTCTAATTCATGTGGGTGTGGTGTCATGGATGGGGGAAAACTCATGGGAATGGGGTTCATGACATACAAGGGTTTTTAGTTTCTCATCTATGGGTGCTTTTGTAGAGGGTGTGATGCACCTTCATTTTCAATGCAACCTTTTTCCAAGCCCATTTATTTCTTTTTATTATTTTAAGATGTTTCCAATTTTAATCCAAAGTGGGGCTTCTACCTAAGAATGAAAAATTGTGCCCACATTGACTCTACCCTGGTCACATTATACTTCCCCAAGTTGAAAACATGTGTGTGGCTTCTACCTAAGCATTAAAAATAGTCCCCACACATTCTCCTCCTTGGTTGGATTTTGTATTAGTTATTTTTTGTGGGTCCCATTAGTTTCAAGCGAAAGACATTTCATTGTCATCAGGGTCCCTGGGTGAGCAACTAGAATTTTAATGATTGGATTTTATCTTTTTCCATCTACAAGCATCTGGGCCTTCAACCCCTTCTTCCCATAAGATGAGGGACAACCCCTTCTTGGGTCAGTATACTCAAAAATACCAAAAGGTAAGGAGATGAGGGGATGAAGTGAGGAAAGTGAAAAGTATGGTTGGGAATGGCACAATGTATCGTCAAGAGGACCCCCCAGTAGCAAACCTATCGCTAACGGTGACCCACTTGCTAGGGTGGAATTTCAACCACCAAAGTAAAACAAGGCAAAGAGCATAATGTCTAAGAAAATGTTACATAATCAAAAGCAGTAATAGATGCAACAAACTCAAATGCCTCAAATATTGAAATGACACTCACCATAATACCTATATTGTACCTCATGGAGCAAGACCCAATGTCTTCCAGAAGCCAGTTGTTGTGGTGGATACCGTCGTGATGAACCTGGATTTGTGGTGGCGAGGTGGGTCTATGTTTGTGAAAGTGGACACTGTTGGTCAGTATATCTCTTGGTACTCCATGTGTGCAACCTGAGGGCCTCGAGACATCATCTCCTTAGTTATCCCTAGGAGTTGGGGATAACATCTAGCTCCTACTTGGGGACATGTACTCGTCATAGAGTACATGAGAACAATAGCATCTCCTGGTGGACTTGTTCCTACACTGAAACATAACACTGTAAAACATAGGGTGGTTCTATAACCCTTCATCCATATACATCAAAACCAAAAATGAAAACTAATTCTAGAAAAGAAAATTTTAGCATTTTTCCTAAGCTAAGCATAAAATCAATATACAAGTAGACAAAAATGAACTATGAAATGAAGCTAAGCTACTCTGAGCAATCAAGATGCAAATGCAGGGAATCGAAATGACCTAAATACTTACCTGGGGTCATCGGGCCCTGAAGATCAGATGATAGGTGATGTCATGTGAAGTCATACAACCAGTGCAACCATATTTCCATCACTTCATCAAGGTATCTTTCCCATGTGCTTAATCATGTGAAAAAACAAAGATAAGTCCAACACATAATAATCATGAGAATAAATACGCATATAATCAATCATGAACAAAAATCATGGATATGGGTGGGAGGGAGGAAATCTTGTTGAAAAGAGTATCTGCAATCCTTATCATCCCATAAATCATGCCAGAAAATACAACCACAAGCTCGATCAATCCATCTCTGAAGAGGGATATCATATGTATATGATGGCTCGTATTCATCTATGTTAGTATGATCATTTCTTCCTAAAGAATGAGAAGATATGAGATATCCCAAGAAGACCTCATGATTTCTCTGAGAAGAAGGAATGAGGTAAGGGATAGGCTCGGCTCTAGAGAAAGAAAAATTTGGCATCTTCATCTGTGAATCCTTGAATAAATCCACAATATGAAAATACTTTCACTTTGTAGAGTGATCCTTTGATTGCTCTAGGATGGACATGTCCTAGTTTTCATCTAAAATTGAGGATGAAGGTGGTCTCCCAGTGCGTCTCCCATTTTGTATGAAAGTTTCTATATGATCATAAACCATATCAAAGGGTTCTTTCATAAGACTAAAAATGTCCATCTCTTCGTCTTCATGTGTAGGAAGAACAGAGGCTTTGGCAGCTTCAATTGGATCTTCAAAGCCTTCATCATTGAGACTAGTTGCTTCTTCAACTTCATGTATAGGAGGAGAGAAAGGCTGGACAACCTTGCTTTCATCAAGTGGGAGAAAAGATAACGATGTCTCACAAGGTTTCTCAACATGTTGCACCTCATCAGAATTTATTTTTCTCTTCATGGACATGCTCCTCCAACGCCTCTTCATCACAAGAGGCTTGATCCTTAATACAGAGTGCTTCATTTGCATTTTTTGAAAAGGGCATGTTGCATCCAAGGGCTCCTCTAATACTTCTTAACTTTCAAAGTCATGGAATAAGGTATCATCAAGATCCTCAAAAGAGTCATAACTCAACAGGTTCTCTTCTTGATGTGCCGGAGGAACAGAGGCTTGCAGCACTTCGTCTTCATCAAATATATTGTTTGGATCTTCAACATGAGAGACTTCATTGGGATATTCTTGGTAAATTTATTCATATATATGTCTTTCAAGCATTTCTTCATCTTCAAGGGATAGTTCTTCAGTAGATTTTTGAAATAACTATTTTACCTTATTCATCGGTTCCTTCGTAGCTTTATTAGTATCCTTTTCCTTTTCCATTTGTAAAATTTCCCTACTCAAGGCATGACAATTTATGGACAAGGGTTTATCCCATGGTGCCATAATTCCATTATCCGAAAAGGTACCTCAATGGATTCATCAGATGAGGTCAAGGCTCATCAAAGGATGAAGAGGGGAAAAAATGGAAAATCGGGTTCTTAGGAAGGTGGAGTCACCAAATAATATTCAAGAAGAGATCATCAAGGGTGGAAGAGTAACATCCTTCAAGTGGATTCACCAGGAAATCTAGAGAAAGGCTTTGGGATAGCTTTCCAATGTGTCATTAGGGAATAAAAGAGGATTCAAAATCCTCCCCAGAAATAGCGCCAAAATGTTATCGCACAAAGTGTAGGCTGGGAAAATCCTGACCCAAACCACAAGATGGAAACAACTAGGAGAACAGCTACCCATTGTCACCTTAGATAGGTATTCCTGTCACTTTAGAGGTGAAGTGATCACCTCAAGCGGGGAATCTCGAGTGACCCTAGGGGGAAATGAGATGGAAATTTAGATGATGAGATGAATGCCCCTATAGGTCAAGTTTCTAAGTGGAGGAAGGATTTGATGGCATGTCTCGGGAGTGGTTTAAGGTTTCCAATTCCTTGGGTACCTATTTAAAGTGTTTGTACCTTCTCGAGATACAAGAAAATCCAACTGTATGAGCTATATGTTAGGTGGAAAATAACTTTAAGATTGTTTTCCATAATTGCAGTAGTCAACAAAAATATATATTAGTGAAAAAATTATTATTAGAGCTACTAATCAAATGCTAAAATTCTACCAAATGATGCAAGATATAGGCTAGCTAAACACTAGTGTAACTCTAGTATAAAAGCACAAGACTTTAGCAGTGAAACAAGGATGTAAGAAAAAGGTACTGCGGAGATATTATTTAGCCTTATAGATGTAGAAAATAATTTTTTACATAAGAAAAATCAGCCACCAAAAATCACAAGTAATCCACCCATAAGATGTGTTAGGACTAGTAGATTATAGGGGTAGATTATTAGCAACTTTTGACGGTTGAATTGTAACTTATAAGTAAGAAAATAATGATTTTGCTGCAACCCTAATGGTTGTAGCTTTTAATGAGTTACATCTCTAAGAATACCAAGTCAATCAAGATTCCCTAGTGGCCATGACAATATCTTAACATGCAGAAACAATTCCAACTTGAACAAGATTGATATCCCACAAAAACATGTTTACCAAGGAAAACAATTTGTTTCTCCAATGCAAAAAAATCAGATTAGTTCCTTTAAAATATGTGTGAATGGATTATTTAAGTATGATTTATACCAACAAAATCCCTAGGGGTGTAAATCATCTTACACCCTAGGGCATGCCAAACAAACTAGGCTAAATCTAGGAGGGTGTACGCACTCAAACTTCTCCTAGAAACCCTTGCAAAATGTCTTATAAATTTAGCAAATAAGATGAAGCTTAATGGAGGGTGTATGAAACATACTCCTCCTAGGGTTTCAACCAACAATGACCAATAATAAGAAATAAATAACTAACTAATGCATATTTTCCTTACCAATTCCAAGAGAGAGAGAGAGAGAGAGATCAAACCCTAGTTCACCAAGCAAATTACCATCCAAGAGAAAGAACATAAGCCTTCAAGATGTGTGCACCACCTTAGTTCATCCATTCAATAATATATACAACAAAAATCATTTTCAAGAGAGAGAGAAACAAAAAATGCTCAAGTATAGTGAAAATTTCAGCCAATTTGTCTTCTCACAATGGGAGAGCTATGTCCAAATGAGATACAAATTATCTATATTTATACAAGATGTTCTAAAACATGTTTTCCACAAAAATTAGGGTAAAACACAAGATAAGAGGTCAACATCCTTTATATTTCCCCTTTACAAAAGAAATATTATTTAATTCATGTTTTGCACATAAGAGAAACTCTAGAAACATGACGTCACCCTTATTTTGGGCAGCGTTTGGCATTTTTGGTCAAGTCCTTCAGTTGGAGGAGGGAGCACTAGGATTCCAAAGCCCAATAGTCTTAAACCAAAGCATTTATTCCATGATCCATGGGCCTCTTCCTTCAAAATGTTCCAAATTCCCATCATCACCACCAAACCCTAGCCCTAGGGTGATGTCAAGCCCTTAAAGGGTGACATTTTGACCCTTTCAAGCAAGTCATTTGGCATGTAAGGGCTGGAAAATATCCTCCAAGGTGTCCTCTAGGCCTCCAAATTCATGTCATCATCATCCGGAGTGTGTTCCCTTGGCATCCAACCTATGGGCTTCAATCCCCATGGAATCCCAAGCTAGGCATGTTCTTCCAAAATTGTCTACCAACTAGGTCGTGCAAAGAAAAATGGATAGGCCCTCAAATGGTCTCAATTTAAATGCATCTTGATGCATAAAAAAAATCAATAAAAGAGCCATCTAAGCAAGAAAATCAAAAATACCTCATCAAAATAAACAAATGCTCAAATACCCTATGCAATTTTCCAAGTTTAGGTATGGGAGGGTTGACAAAGTGACCTATTGAGTGAATCGTTTCTCAAGTTTAGGAGTATTTTCCAAAGGGACCTCCTTCTAAGTCATGTGGATGAGGTTTCATGTATGGGGGGGGACTCTTAGGAATGGGGTTCATGACATACAAGGGGTTGTAGTGTCTCATCTATGGGTGCCTTTATAGAGGATGTGTTGCACCTTTGTTTTCAATGCAACATTTTTCCAAGCCCATTTATTTCCTTTCATTATTTCAAGATGTTTCCAAGTAGAATCCAAGGTTGGGCTTCTACCTAATAATGAAAAAATGTTCCCACCTTGAATCTACCCTGGTCACATAATGCTTCCCCAAGTTGAAAACATGTGTGGGGCTTCTACCTAAGCATTAAAAATAGTTCCCAAACATGCTCCTCCTTGGTTGGATTTTGTATTAGTTATTTTTTGTGGGTCCCATTAGTTTATTACGAGAGACATTTCATCGTCCTCGGTATCCCTAGGTGATAATATAGAAGTTTAATGATTGGATTTTATCTTTTTCCAGCTACAAGCCTCTAGGCCTTCATCCCCTTCTTCCCATAGGGACAACCCCTTCTTGGTTCAGTATACCCAAAAATCCCAAAAGGTAAGGATATGAGGGGATGAAGTGTGGAAAATGACAAGTATGGTCAGGAATGGAACAATTTCACGTCAAGAGGACCCCCCAGTAGAAAACATATCCCTAAGGGTGACCCACTTGTTAAGGAGCAATGTCAACCAACAAAGTAAAATAGGGCAAAGAGGATAATGTCCAAGAAAACGTTACATAATCAAAAGCAGTAATAGATGCAACAAACTCAAATGCCTCAAATATTTAAATGGAACTCACCATAATACTTGGCTTGTACCTCATGGAGAAAAACCCAATGACTTCTGGAAGCCAACTGATGTGGTGGATAGAGTTGTGATGAACCTGGATCTGTGGTGCTGAGGTGGGTATTTGTCTGTGCAAGTGAACATTATTGGTCAAGCTATCTCTTGATGCTCCATGTGTGCAACTTGAGGGCCTTGAGACATCATCTCCTTAGTTATCCCTAGGATTTGAGGATAAGAGGAATCTTTCCACCATCTTAAGATCTAGATAACTATGACTAGCTCTTGAATCAATTAAAATAGAAATGGGTTGGTCATTAATCTTACCTTCCACTTCAATCATGTGAAAATGAAACTCATCTTGCTTGCTATCCAGCATTGCGTAAATCCTAGGTACATTTATGTCCATATCTTCAAATGTTGTATCTTGTTGTACATTGTGCGCAGTCCTTGCCTTTTCACCTCTTTGAGGACAATCTTCACCACAACTCCAACATTCAATAGGTTGTTTCCTTGGTTTTTTCCCCATTGTCTCTATCATTCTGGGCTCGAGTTGATTTTCCTTGCGCAATATTTTTGAAAAAACGTGGCTTAGCCCCCTCCTTCCTTAGTTCCACCTTGATTTTCATCTTATCTTCCCAAACATTTTGGAAATTCGGTCTTCCCCTTTGTTGATCATAAATACATTTAGCATGCCTTACATTTTTCTCCAATGTCTTGGGGTCATCATATTGTATATTGCCATTGATAAATGATGGCAGCCCACTCAATTACCTCTGAATTTTAACTTGCTCATCCTTGATGAATGTGATATATTTCAGTAGCTCTAAGAATCTTCTTTCTTACTCATCTATTGTCATACTCCAAAGCTTGAGTTAAAATAAATCCTTCATCTTATTTTCATAGTATCACTTGGTTAAGTATTTATTTTGAAAATACCTCTTAAACTCCTTCCAAGTAACCTTCTTCTCATCAATGTGTTTCACTTGTACAAACTGATCCCACCACATTGATTCTTTTCCTTTTAGCTAATAGATGGAAATTCTCCCTTTTTCTTGTGCAGAATAGTTATGCAGCTTGAAGTACTTCCCCATACCTGGAAGCTAGGTCTCCGCATATTCATCCTTCTTGTGTTCATCCTCAAAGGTAGGAGACTTGATATTATTCATTTCCCTGTGTAGCTCGTCCACCCTAGTCCTTCTCTTATGATGTATGGTAGAAGATGGACTTGATTTATTGTGTGATTTCCTAAATGAATACTTTGGTGAGTGGTGATTATGCCTATAAACACTTCTTGCTTCTCTTATTTTCTCATCATGAGACCTGCGACTTCTTAACCTACTTGTCTATGTCTCCTTATCCATTTTCTTTTCTATTTTTTCCAAGATTTGCATCAACTTAACATTGAAGTCATCTTGTTGCTCGTTGTCTTTCATAAGCCTTTCAATATCATGTTTGTAGCTTTGGACATATTTTTGCAGTCCCTTTATGGTTTCTACCAAGTTAATGCGATCCTACTTGGATTTTGTACCATCATCACCCAAACCGATATACAAATTGAAATCCTTGATATCATCATCAAGGCTAAAATCTATCTATGCATATTCCATGTTTTTTTACTTTCTGTGCTAATTCTATCATGCTCTAATCGTTGATAACTCTACAAAATGTGCAGGCAACAAGATTAGTTAGATGGATTCATGAGACAACTTCATGAAAACTCTGCACCATTTTGTTGGAATCCTTTCTTCTGAAGCCCATGTGTGCACTAGTATTCAACATATACCAATGTGCGATGTCAATATTCAACATATACACCATGTATCAGTAGTGTGCATGCACCACAAGTTTTGTTCCGCGCATCCCAAAACTTTAGTGCGCACACCCATGCCTCATTATTTACTACGCATCTTCATCTTCGCACTCCACAATGTCCAGAATTTATTGCGCATAATTGTGCATGCTTACTTTATGTGCACCAAGGCCACACTGTAATTCTAAATTCAACCACTTACCTGTCCAAATTTTTCCTTAAGTAGATACTCGGCCCATGGAAGCTCAATGTTGAAACCAGAGCTTTGATACCAATTTTTAATGTCCCTGTTACCAAACTACTCTGATACCATAATTTAACATCCTTGTTACTTATAAAACTCCTTTAATACCAATTTATAACATTACCCATCTTACTACTGAGAAATGCTACTCCAAAATCCAGTGCGCATATTATACTCTATAACATTAGTTTGTGTAGAATTACTTGAAGTAATGCACTCAATCCCAATTTTATTTGCACCAGATAACTTATAACAGCAGAAGTAACACAAAACAACTGTGCGCACAAGCATACTGACCATTTAGCACTACTATGCGCGTAATCCATACTGAACATGTGCTCATTATTGTGCACACAACCATTCTAGCGTTACACACCAATTATGTTTCCTTATGCGCACAGACTATTTCCTTGTGCGGACCAGCAAATTTAGCCTCTTATGCACATAGAGTATTTCCCTATGTGCACGGTCAATCTAACTTCTCCACGAAGACTCGTGACCATTATCATAAGGTTAACTTAACACGAAAGATAACAACAACTGTCATATTCATGCACGACTACAAATACTGACTATCAGCACCACCATTACATGTGCAAGAAACATTATAAAGAATAACAACAATTACTTATATGCAACAACATACAGAAATTAAACCCTTATTAATCATAGATAATTAAGCACATAGTAAGGCACACAGTAAATGAGACAAGCACATAAAGACACTTATCTTTTATGAAACATCACCAACTAGTAATAGAACTCAGATGTTCCTCCCAACCATAGACAGTGTCTCTCTTAATATTTAAACAACAGTTCACCCCTCAATTGGGACTGAACTCCACCAGGGAAAAAGGGTTCCTAATGCCAAGCTAAGGTCTGATAATCAACAGAATTTTCGGTCCAAGCTGTCATTTTTATAGCAATCCTACAGTCTCTCATTCCCCACGTGCCTGTTACACCTAAGGAAGTGTTCCCCTTCTCTACTCAAAATTTCCTCGACTTGCCCACTTCCCTTCCAAGGTTCCAGCAACAATCCGTACAGGAATTCTCAAAGCCCTGCATCTAATGCCCAGCTCACTAGGGAAAAATTCCTAGGAAGACTCTCACCTGAAAAGAATGCTCATTGTCCTAACAACCTACCTCTTCGAAAACAAATCTCTCACCTAGATAAATTTCTCACGGGCCTGACAACCCGCCTCTTCGATATCAAAACTCTAGTTACAATACAAAAACCCCTTACTAGCTCTTCTATACATATAAGGTAATAGTTGTCCTTTATCAAATGGTTCAACCCCCTTATACACATGATAAAATGAATGAATGTTTATAAAAAACACCTTACTATCTCTTCTATGCAGATAAGGTAATAGTCCTCCTTTCTCATATGGTCCGACCCCCTTCTGCACATGATAAAATGAACAAATTCTCCCCAAAATACACTAAGCCAAACAATATATATTGCATGTCTTAAACTGGACACTTGTCACCTTTAGAACTAGATTTATCCACTTGGTGACTTTTTCCCTTCCCTCAAGAACTTAATATAAATAATTATCCATAAATTACACTTTTCCAGAAATATTAATAAAATATTCCCTAGGACTTAAGTCNTTTCCATTTTTCCAATGGAGTTATCCCCCCATATATTTTCGTTTGATCTGCATGTGCGCAACTATGTGATATTATTAATAGCTTGATTATGATTACATTTTACAAATATAGGTGCACTGACCTATTTGTGTCTCAACTCACCATCCTCATAACCACACAGGCTCTCTAGCCTCGAATACATATATATATATATATGACTCGGCTCGATGCGCACTTCCAGGTAATCCCTACGCACTTACTCAAGTGCGCACAACACTATGAAATGTGCACACCCTTACTTTGATGTGAAACGACACACACTTACCTAGGTGTGTGCAACACTATGAAATGTGTGCACCCTTTCTTTGATAAAAATTCTCGCGCACTAATCATGTGCGTGCAAAACCACAAATTGGTGCCAATGGCTCACCAACCTATATGTATATTTACATTTACAATTCGTACCAATATCTCACCATCCTATATGTACAATTACAAAGGGTTCAGATTAGGGACATTACAAGTAGAATCCCATGATAGAATCGTGTGGGTGATATGAATTGGATCCGACAAGAACAATTGGCTATCGTCATAGGACTCTAATATTATCAACACAAGCATAGTTTAATGCTATGGATGAAGAAGGAGATCGACTTGTTGGCATGAAGGACCCCATGCCATCATGGATGATTTCCATTTTGTATGTCATAGATGTAAAGTCAGGAAACATATTGCAAAGAAACAATGAGACTTCATGAGACCCTTTCCCCGTGGGAGAAAAGACAAATAAATAAAGAATGGAAGGAATAAAAAAATGAAGATAAATTGAAGCATTGGGGATGCCTAACCTTCCATCTAACCTCTCATTTGACGCAGTATGCTATGATATTTTTTTCCACAATGGAAAAGGGGTTCTTTGGGGACTATGAATTATGAAAAGAAGTTATCGAGATGTCATTAAGGAGCATAGAGATGAAACAGAGAGCCTGTAACTTTCCCATTGTTGAATAATAAAGAGCCTAGCTGAAGCCAAAAGAATGTTGGTTTTCCTATTTGGGTTTCCATGGTAAATCATGAGTTTCTGTGAGGTGATTTCTTTGTGGTTTTGTTGTTCATGAATGGCTAATGTGTGCATTATAACTCAATGGTTGTTTGTTTATGGTTTAGCAAATAATACTTCATGCCAGTTATTTTCTGAGCTCATTTTTATATTAATATGGTTCTCATGGGTTAGTAAATCGACTAACATCTCTTTAACCACACGTACGTTGATTCAGAGGTTAGAAAATGATGGCCCTCCTTCACGATCCATTGTTATTCATTTGAGGGTTTATCATTTTGTTTTGAGTTGTTGGGAACATTCTCGACATTCCTGGGAAGTTTTCCTTTGCTGATAAATATAGACGACATACCTATCAAAATTTGGGTTGGTTGGGTGGTCATTAGTTTCCCTCGAAGCATATACATGTATTTTCCACTCTGAATTCTATCAATTTCTCCCTAGATTTTTTTGTTTGTCATTGAATGCCAAATTCCACTTCTAAAATGTTTCCTCTACCCATGAATTTTACACTCAACCTAAAAACGTTTTTCTAAACAGTTGATTGTTGAATTCACCTCCAAACATTGTTTTTCACCATGGATTATCAAATTCGTCCTTATATTTCTTTTGCAAATACTAGGCACAAAATCAAACTAGTACACAGTTTTCCCATCACGGTTAGACATCAAATCCGCCTTTTAATTTTTTTTATTAATTACAGGTCAACCCATTTCAACTGGGCTTTATGTTTTGTCGACTTCCCCCTCTCATTTGACCGATAATGAATTCTAGTTGACTAAAATCCCCCCCATTTCAACTGGAGTTATTTTCTAGTCGGTTTGTCTTCTTGGTCGACCCAACTTTAGTCTAAATCCGACTTTAGTTTAACCTAATTTAGTTGATTTTCTTTGCCTCTGACCCGACTGTTGAGTTGAGAGAAAGGTATAAATATCCTCCTTATCACCATAATTAATGATATAATCTTGATTGACTTTTCTATTAATTAGAGATAATTAGGAAATAAAATGATTAAAAAGTATTCTAGAAATATTATTGAGTGATATTAGATAATTTCTGAATTTCGGTTTGAATTGTTTGATTTTATTGCAGAAATGGACAATTATTGTTAAACTCCAGATAGCTAAGATGTGTAGTCTATTGGAGGTTGAAGWAATCATCTGCAAAGTATTTTTGAGGAAGATTGATTCTCTATTTTGCAATCTTTATAAATAGTAAAAGCAATCCTAAGGATCTCTTGATCCTCAGGATAGATTAATTTACCCATATAATTGTAATATATAGAGGGTGATGAACCATACAGAAATATCCAAGAARTTTATCCAAGCATTGGGATCTCTGAATTGCTCTATACAAGCAGTCCATTGTAAATGTTTTACCAATCATGGAATTAATAGAAGCCTTGAGCGTTTTTACCATCTTTGCATACTGTGTTTCTAGCAGCAGTACTTCTCAAGACCGTGGGCCCAGTCGAAAGAAGTTACTGTCTCAATATGTAATCGTATCAATTTGATTTCAATTATGTGATTTAAATCTCTTTGCAACAGTTAAGATAAATGCGTGAGTGTGTTGATGTTTTCATAAATTAGTTATGCTATTTAATTACAGAGGACAGATGTTTCATTTGAATGTTGTCGATTGTTGTTTCATTTCCCATTGTTGTAGTTTATTGTTTGACAGTTCCTCTCATTTTCACATACGATGTCCTTTTTATTAAATTAGTATTTGTTGTTCCTTTCTCTTAAATTAGTATTTTTTGTTCCTTTCGCTTAAAGTTACATTTGTTGTTCCTTCTCAATTTTATAGTTTTTAGATCTTCTTTTCGAGCAGGTTAGACAATTATTGATAGATCAGTTTATTAAGCATTTTAATAGATTAAATTACTATTTCCTAGCTAGATGAATTCAGCGAATTAGTTAATGTCTTTAATTCATAGCATGACATTAATCAAATTGCAACTCTATTGAATAAGATCTTAGTTTCAAAGTTTTTAATGAATGTGTGAGGAACTTGATTATTGATAAACTCATATTTTCTTTGAATACACGATTTTAACCTCTACAACTAGCTGCRTAGACTTTGTTGATATTCTTGAAAGAAAATATGAATCCTCGGTTGATAAATTAATGTTAAACTAAGGTTTTTTTTTAGGACATCTTAAGAGCCCAACATTCTGGTGTTTTTGTCGGGGAGAATGTCATAGATAGCATAGGTTTCATCTCTRGAGGATGAGGTATTGAAAATGGAAGGTAAGAACCTACGTAGGCAACAAGTTAAACGCTTGTGCCAACGCCTACCTTCAGTTGATGCATAGAGGTTATATAGGTGCTTAAATTGTGTGTTTGTGAGTATGATTAAAAAGAAAGAACCTAAAAAACCAAAACCCCCACCAAAAAATACAAAAGCCTAGGTTCCAGTGCCCCCTGGAAGAAGCACTTTCATAGATGAAATTATTCGAAAAGATGAATCTCAAGCCTCAGTTGGACCTCGAAAAGGATCCACCCGAATCCCTCAAGTAGCAAATTCACCAACTATAGCTCATGTTGAGGTTCATAGCGGAACTGAAGGGACTCAAAGAAGTTTCCAAAACACACATACTCCACCTCTCATCCCTTAAGACGAGGGAAATTCTTGTAATTTGGAAGAAGGAGAAGGGGAGACCAGTGGAATTGTTGAAGCAAACCCATCACCACCACCTGATCTTGGATCTCCTGTGATTCCAATAGAAGCAGGTACACCGAAATCCTAGATAAAGGTAGCATGATTAAATCTCCTAAGGGACCAAATAATCAACCACCTCAAATAGAGCACCCAGACCTAGATATTCCTAAAGATTATTGGCATATTTTCGACCAAATGGCACAGCCAAATCAATCGGGGACCCAAACTTCCACTTTGGAATATTCTATAGTTGATCCAGTTGCTAATGCCCCAGTGAAATCCATTCCACTACAGAATATCCCAACCTTTCATGGGTTGATATCAGAGGACCCTGATGCGTTCTTGTTCGAATTTGACGTTTTGTGTAGAGGCTATGACTACACCTTTGAACCCCAGAAACTAAAATTGTTTCCCTCCACTTTGAAAGGAGTAGCTCTACGATGGTTTATGGGACTAGGAGGGGGAACTATAAATTCATGGGATGAAATGAAACAAGTCTTCCTTAAGAAATATCAAGACTATTGTAGAACTAGGGGTCTAAAAGAAGAAATATTTCAAATGACTGCAAAAGAAAATGAGACACTAGAAGAATATGTTGAAAGGTTTCAGTATAACTTGCAAAGATCACCTTATAGTACATTGTCAGGTGAGGTACTTAAAGCCACTCTGATAAAAGTTATGAACGATGAATGGGTAGACACATTGAATTTAATGGGAAAAGATGATATTTATCAAGAAACTTATGATAACATTATCCAATTATGCATCAGGTGCTCACGTGGAAGTACATGAACCAAATCGAGAATGTGGGCTCCTCTCACCAGAAATAGCAACATTACTAGTGGGGGTGTCACCCGAGTAGAAGTTGGTAATCTTTTAGAAAAATTTAAAACTGACATTTTGAGTACTCTGACTACACAATTGGATGTTCTACAGGCTAAACAGAAACAGGTAGAAGCAGAGCAGTCGTTGGCCATATTTTTCCATCAATGTAGAAAGAAACATGGCCTGAGGGAATGTCCTTTAGATGTGGTTTGGGTTTGCACCATTTGTGCCAAAGACCATGCAACAGAGCAATGTACATCACTTCCAGGACTAAAATTTATCTTTAAAGAAGCAGAAGAGGAAATAAAACCGGTATATATGATGGCTCAGTGTCGCTAATGGCAGGTTCGTCCCCTAGGTATGCTACAAGATCCTTCTTCTTTATTTTATGCGTAGTATAATCAGCAGCAAAATTTTGGAAACACATGGTATGGAAACTATTTGCTAACCCCACCTGGCAGTCCCAGCAATATCCTACTACACCCTGGCTAAGTCAACCAGCTACAAATCCCACTTGGCCAAATCAACCAGTTGCAAATACCACCTTGCCTAACTCGCAATACCCTACCCCATATTGGAAAAATTCAAACAATAACCCCTATCCTTCACAGTGGACTAACACAACTTCCCAAGCCCCCAATTGGAATCAAAACTAGAAGCGCCCCATGGAAATTACCAATCAACCCATGGGGATGGCTCCTCAGCCCACTTTACAAGCTCCACTCCAATTACCCTAGAACCCTCAACCTCAAATGTGCTCTCAATTACCAGCTCAACCCAACCCAAATCCTAATATCAGACCGTCCCAAATCATACAAATTGTTGAGAATTTGGAGGGGGAAATCAACTCAGTAGGGTGCAACGAACTCTRGTTGAGGTCAGGGCACATAATTTCTCCTAAAGAAAGTAATATTCACTAAGAGCGGGAGAATGAAAAAAATATACAACCRACAATAAAACCCTCAACTGTGGTCATAACAAAAGAAGAAGAGCAAGGGGGAAACACAGTCGAGCAATAGAATCTTGATGAATATGTAATTCCTCCTCCCCCCTTCCCTGCGAGGCTGATAGCTAAACCAGTTGTATATCCTAATTTTGATATCGTTGAGAAACTAAACCAGTTGTATATCCTAATTTGATTGAGATTTTATTTTTTTTCTTTATAGGGAAGTCACTTGAGAAAATAAGAACTAGAAGAGATGACTATAATGAATATAGTTAGCACTCTTTTATGTTCCTTGCTCCTGTCTCACTTTGAAAAACTCATCAAATATAAACCTTGTTTTCACAGAAGATGAATATTCCATGTTCCGTAGAAAAAATCGGGCGACTATAGTAAAATAAATGTGTGACACTAACAAAACATCGTTGAATAAACCTACCCATAAAAATTAAATGAATTTAGTCGATGACTAATCAATCCTAGATTCGCTAAAACAAAAATGTATGTGGGAGGTTTCCAATCACTTAATTAGATGATTAAAAACTTTGAACATCATCGTTGTCATTCATTTGAAATGGAACAACTGTCGTTCCCTTCGTACGATTGTTATTCCCTTTGCGCGTAGTTGTCGTTCATTAGAAATGGAACAACCATTGTTCCCATCATGTAATTGTTGTTCCCTTTGTGTGTAGTTGGCGTTCATTTGAATGAAACAAATGGTGTTCCCTTCGTACGATTGTTGTTCCCTTCACGGGTAGTATCGTCCATTTGAAAGTAACGAATGTCATCCTCTTTATTACAATTGTTGTTCCCTTTTTCGTGATTGTCGTTCCTTTTCCGAATAGCATTGTTCATTTGAATGGAACAGTTGTTGTTCCTTCTGCGGTTTTTCCTTATTTTTTAAGATCCAAATAGCTGAATACAATAGCACCACAACAGATATACAAGAACAATATGCAAAATCTCCTTTATTACCATCAAACCCTTAGGGTAGGGCAACACCATACAATGGATCCTGTTATGGAAGGGATCCTCTCCTGTTCACTTGCCTTTTCGAGGGGGCATCATTCTATTAAGCTTCAGCTCCAAATACAATACTTCTTTTCATGTCTCATTACATTGCTTGAACCCCTTTATATAGTGCTACCATCACCTAAGAACATTCTAGAGGAGGAATCTTCTAGAAGTAGAACCTTCTAAGAAGTCCTCTTACATTTATTATATCTAACTACCATAGTGGGCCTTATTTA
>JASDQU010101391.1:107069-124492 GCA_032191745.1 Picea mariana
GACAATAAGGTTTCATATATTAGTTTGGTTTTAGGTGACACTTTGACCATAAGCTAGATATTGTTTTATTATTATTATTAAAAATCATTCCAATATGCACACATGTTGGGAATATATGTCTTATTCAAAATGAAAGAGTGCAAACTAACATGTTGAATGGTCATAAATGACACTTAGGGAAGAATAGTGCCAAAGTGAAACTCAAAATACCTTACAATGACATTATTAATGTTCAAAAATAAGCTAATCGTTGCAAATATGGATGTTTCACTTTTGGGCATCAATACTAGGGTAGGTAGTTTTGATGTGTGTACAAGGTAGTTATAAGAACCTATTCCTTAAACAACCACTATTCGCTATGAAATTGAGACCTTCATCAATTTAGTTTTATAGTTTTTTAAAAAGGTAATGAAATTGATGGAAGATCATGCACCCCTCTCAAAAATTGTCAATGCCTTCTATAGATACCATGTCAAATTACAACATCATATGGTAGAAACACATGATCCCCTAATTGGTGCTCCATTCCTACTGAATTTGGTGATCCCCTAATCACATGCACACTCCACATGATTCTTGAGCATGAAGTTGTGGATTTAGTTTTAAGCAATGGCCACTATGTATCCTAGTGACATCACAATGAACCACATATGTTGAAAACCATGTTTAGATCTTTATATTAGCAACAAAAATAAGAATAATTTATAAGTAAACTTAAATTAATTAGGTGTTTGTATCTATCACTGACAAGCTCATTGATGCCATTCAATCTTATTTAGATTTAATTGGCCTTATAACATGCCAAATTCTATGTTTTAGTTATCTAAGACTTAGAAATGTTCAATTATGTCTCATTTTCCAAATGATTCCTTATGTCATGGATATAGTTCATATATCTAAGTCAATATAGGAACACTTTGGTTCTCCCATACGCATTCCACCTTGACCAATTCACAGAACTTTAATTGTATACAATATGAATCAATAGGAACTGTATATAATTTTCTATCGAGTTAGGTTATTTTAGTCAATGTTGCAGTTATGACTACCCATGTTGTCTTTAAATTACCCCTTGGTAATGACTATGTGCATGGCCTAGAATTCATGGTCTCTTTACTCTTTCATGTGATGTTTTTTTCTAAATAAATGTTGCATTTTTCACCATTGATAAACTCTTCTACTCAAATATTCAATCATCTTTGAACTAAATGTATCCCCTTCAATGGATAATTTGTATTCTATTCCCATAGTCTGGTTGGATAAACCTCCATCACCAATGATTGGTGTCATCACTTCCCCCATTTTTCACAAATTCCTCTTTCATTAAGTATGAATCTTTGGATCCTTTGAACAACTTAGACATGGATATTTATATTGTACCTTTATACTTGAGTGTCACAAATCCATTTTCTTCACCCAAGTGTGATTGTGTCACCACATCTTTGACAATTATGTTCCATGACGATGAAGAATTGTTAGAGGCTATGATTTCTGTAAATAGTACTTGGGAGGACCTCTACCTTTGATCTCTTATCGATTTGCATCTTGGGCCTAACTACTCTCCAAAATTATGTTAGAGTACATCTTCTCTGCCAATATATTTGATTCCTTGCTATCAACACCACCTTTTTTACTTGACAAGGATACATTAGACTATTCATCCAAATAAGAGACCATTGTTGATTCCATACTTGGGCTAACTTGGTGTCACAGACCCCCGACCCTTGGGCTGAGATCCACTCAAGATCGTTCTTCCTTCTCCTATAGCCCGAGCAGCTCCCTCGGATCCCTATTGGAACCTCGAATTACACAATCCACAGGTCCTTCATGAAAACTCCACCGGCACCACGTGCACTAGGTGTGAGTCTTCACCTCCACAAGTCCACAACCCGACCCTTAGTGCAAGCATCTTTTGTGACTCGCAACTCGCGATTTCGTGAGTCGAAGACCCTCAAATCCTCTTTTCCAAACCTCCGATACCCAAGATGACGATACGAGTATGGTTCCTCCTTGTTAGCGCCTCCCACACATAACCACCAGCTAAGGATAAGTTGCTAGCACTACCTTCATTTCACGACTTCACGAGTTGGATTATTGAGCACTTGTGTTCCTCCTTTATGAATCCAAGAGATGTGATAAGTCAAAAATGAGTTGAATCCTCTCCCAGGTGACATGTGTCCACCACCTGTCACCTGCTTCCACCTTTTTCTGGGCACTTGTTGTTACACCACTTGTCAACTACGCGGCCCCCACTTAATGGATGTGCCACATGTTCACATGAGCCCTCAGCACTTGGCACCTCATGAATTATGCAGTCAAAATCTAATTATTTCATCCCTCGAGTTTGCGATACGCGAAACTAGGAAGAGGTTTTGATCCAACAAATCTCTCGTGGCTTGGATCCAACAGTCTGGATCTCCTTCCATGCTCCTCGCAACTCAAAACTTCGTGCAAACCAAGAATTTGGTCTGGCCTCCAACCTCACGAACACTGATTTCATGAAATGATCCAACAACATGGGTTGAAACGAGATCAATGGCTCATATCAATCCTTGCATCCTGGGTGATGGTTTTCACTGACCTGTAACCACCTTGCAACACTGCAAGATCCAATGACTCTCACAACTTCACCACTTCCTTCACGAGGGCCTCTCACCATCTATATGGCTCCACTGGATCCTATGGTCCTCGCAACTTTGCGTGCTCTCCACGGAGAATTCTGATCGCTCAATTCACTCCTCAATGACTTTTTCCCAATCACTGAGTGTTCTTCCTCCTAAAATTGATTTCTATGCGATGGTTTTGATATCCATCTTCCTTTAAACACTTCAAAGGTTTTATCTCTCTTGAGATTTCACTTGTAAACTCAATCCTTCCAAAGGGTTCCTGCTCGCACTCCTTGTGGAAAACTTTCAAATAATCTTNCTTTCATTAAGTATGAATCTTTGGATCCTTTGAACAACTTAGACATGGATATTTATATTATACCTTTATACTTGAGTGTCACAAATCCATTTTCTTCACCCAAGTGTGATTGTGTCACCACAGCTTTGACAATGATGTTCCATGATGATGAAGAATTGTTAGAGGCTATGATTTATGTAAATAGTCCTTGGGAGGACCTCTACCTTGGATCTCTTATCGATTTGCATCTTGGGCCTAACTACTCTCCAAAATTATGTTAGAGTACATCTTCTCTGCCGATATATTTGATTCCTTTCTATCAACACCACCTCTTTTACTTGACAAGGATACATTTGACTATTCATCCAAATAAGAGACCATTTTTTATTCCATACTTGGGTTAACTTGGTGTCAAAGACCCCTGACCCTTGGGCCGAGATCCACTTAGGATCGTTCTTCCTTCTCCTCGAGCCAGAGTGGCTCCCTCAGATCCCTATTGGAACCTTGAATTACACAATCCATAGGTCTTTCGTGAAAACTCCACCTGCACCACGTGCACTAGGTGTGAATCTTCACCTCCACAGGACCACAACTCGACCCTTAGTGCAAGCACCTTTCATGACTCACAACTCACTATTTCATGAGTCGAAGAGCCTCAACTCCTCTTTTCCAAACCTCTGATACCCAAGATGACGATACGAGTATGGTTCCTCCTTGTTAGCGCCTCCCACACATAACCACTAGCTAGGGATAAGTTTCTAGCACTACTTCCATTTCACAACATTGCGAGTTGGAGTATTGAGCACTCGTGTTCCTCCTTTGCGAATCCATGAGATGTGATAAGTCAATAATGAGTTGACTCCTTTCCCAGGTGACGTGTGTCCACCACCTATCATCTGCTTCCACCTTTTCCTTGGCAGTTGTTGTTATGCCACCTATCAAATATGTGGCCCCCACTTAATGGATGTGCCACGTGTTCGCATGAGCCCTCAGTGCTCGGCACCTCGTGACTTTTGTAGTCAAAATCTAATTCTTTCATCCCCCAAGTTCGTGATACGCGAAACTAGGTGGAGGTTTTGATCCAATGACTCTCCCATGGCTTGGATCAAATGGTTTGGATCTCCTTCCCTACTCCTCGCAACTCAAAACTTCACGCAAACCAAGAATTTGGTCTGGCCTCCAACCTCACAAACCCCAAGTTCATGAAATGATCCAACAATGTGGGTTGAAACGAGATCAATGGTTCATATCGATCCTTGCATCCTAGGTGATGGGTTTCACCGACCTGTAACCACCTTGCAACTCTGCAAGATCCAACGACTCTCACAACTTCAACACTTCCTTCATGAGGGCCTCTCACTATCCATACAGCTCCACTAGATCCTACGGTCCTCGCGGCTTCACAAAATCTCCACGGAGAATTCTGACCGCCTGATTCACTCCTCAATGACTTTTTCCCTACGAGTGTGTGTTCTTCCTCCTAAAATTGATTTCTATGTGATGGTTTCGATCTTTGTCTTCCTTTAAACACTTCAAAGGAATTATCTCTCTTGATATTTCACTTGTAAACTCAATCCTTCCAAAGGGTTCCTGCGCGCACTCCTTGCGGCAAACTTCCAAATAATCTTCTGGTTATTTGAGTCTTCGACCCTGTGCACTCTTTGCAATAGTGGTCCCTCAACCTTCACCTTAATTGATAAGTTCTAAGGCTTCAACCAGCCTACGCACACCTTGCATGACTCTGTGCTTCACCTGCAATTCTACTGGTATGAGAAAAACGATATCTCTTCTGAGCTTTCTGAGATAAACTCGGACCCTTGTCAACGCACACCTTGTGGACGTTCACTGCACTCCTTGCATGAATTCTTAGGAAGAGAGACAATTGAAACTCATTCTTCTCCTCTCTTAGACTTCATACACTCAACATGAAATCATACACACAATGCAGCATTGAAACAAATGCATAAAAGAAAAACAAAACAACTGTAAACATACCATTTAACTACTGTAAACAACAAGCATCATAACACCATGAAAATTGAGTCAAAGCTTCATATATTAACTCAAGTGTTCCTGTACATGGGTTCTTCTCTACAACTCTCTACTACAGCTCTACAACTTATCAAATTTGAATGATAATATTGTTCTCTATTACAATGACACAAGGGTGAGGGTGTCTATATCTGTTTTCCCTCCTACACTTCTAAACTGTCTAATATAACATTCATATCTACGTACTTTACATTAACAAACTTAAATGCCAATTACATACGACAGGTGAGAGTAATTTCTCCAGATCTGTTCATATCTCCAAGACATAAATGAAAGTACACTTACACTAGCTTATTACATTAATGCTTCTGTTTCAAATTCAAAACGTTTTCATAAAAAAAGTGCTTGTTTTTTCATCTGCGTGTCCAGTTGTGCCTTTGGCTAGGTCCATTATTTTGGCTTTGTACGATGCTCCTGCATCATAACTACTCCACTAGAACTTACTTACACTCTATCTCCTTTGGTCGCACATTCAATTCATCTCAAGAAACACGACATATTGCACTTACAAGGCCACCTTGGACCATGCTTCCAAATCAAATACCATTGTTTTTTCTACTACATAGAATGTTGTTGAATAGTTTGAAAGAGTAAAGAATTGTAAATATGACCATATGCATTGGGCCAAAGCAAAGGGGAAGGGTTTTACAGTTGTAATCATTTCCATCTAACCTATAGAACTTGAATACATTTTGGATTTAATTCCCTTGAAGGTATTATCACCATGAGTTGTTATTATACTTCTTTAAGAAGAAGCCTAATACCCATTTAGTTCTCTAGTGATCAAATTAATTTTAATAAAACAATTTGGAAAGAATATGAGAATATTTGAGACAAGTTCTCCAATACAATCCAATAATGTCATGTGTCCTAGAAAGAAGGGATAACCCAGCATTTGATTATCCTGAAAACATGTGAATGAAATTGAATATAACATGAGAAACACCACAATGAACCAAACAATATCACTTCTATCTCTGAATGAATAGTTCACTGAAGAATATTTCCTAACTGAGAACCTCTCAACTAAGAAACACAAAATCATTTAATGGACATAATATCATGTAATAAATCATTTATAAAAGAACACTAAAGAAAACTATAAATGTACCACATATATAGAGAATTAGATTAAAGAAATAAGAAAAGAGTAGAACTGAAGAGGAACATAGATGGTTAATCATCTACTATACTAGAATCTTGTAATTTGGATACACAAAGTTTTCATATGCAGAAGTTCAAAAATAGACAAAATAACCTCAAAAATCCAAAATTCCCCTTCCTTCCTCACCAAAATTACACAATATATAGTTTTCAATGCCATATAGTCTAGGGGGGTCAAATCACAAGTGGTTTCATTGGATTCCCTTTTCTCTAGGAGTTGTTACAACAAAATAAAAGAAAAAATTCACTTGAATCCTAATTTTTAGGATCTTCTCTTCTATCATAAATATCTTCTAGAAACCATCAAGTTGATCGATTTTGAGCTGAGACACTTGTTCTCCATGTTCCCCTTAAGCCTCAGAGGAGTCTATTTGATTTGTCACCTCGAATTGAAAGAGAATCCAATTGACTTTGTGGTTCTACAACAAATTGTCACATGCTACAAAACCACTGTAGCAGTTTCGAAGCGAACAAGATTTCACTGTGAAATGTCTATGTAAACTAGTTTCACAGTGAACCAGGATCTTGCTATGAAATCTCTGTTGAAGCCTATTCATTAAGCATGAAAACATTGTCTTCACCATTGTTAATGCCAGTAAGAGGTCCCTTCCCGTTTTTGATTGCAAAAAATTTGAACACCAACACTAATAAATCATAATCAAAATTCATGTCGTGGGTTATCAATGATGTTCTTTGTTAGTTTCACAATTTTCAAAATGGAGTTGGCTCAGTAGAATGCTAATTAGCAATAGCTTGTGCCAAAATGTCCAAATTCCTTTAATTTTTTCATTGACAAGACTCTTGTTGATGTTGGTTGCCTGATGCTGCAAAAAACAAAGTTTTCATAACTTTCGCTGGAAAAGTGCATGACATTGCAAAAGTTCCATGATGCTGCAAAATGAGAAAATTTGATAATACAAATTTATGTGCTAAAAAAAGGGTTCCCCAATTAAAATCATGTGTGTAATTTGTAATACTTTTTGTATGTGGTCACTTAGTTGTTTGATAAATATTTTTATTTGATGTTTATTAAATCACAAACATAATAATAAACAATAAATTAAATGATGTATGAGACCCCCTTGTTTTTGGGACAAGGGACCCCCTTTGAACAATGATTTGATTGTGTAGTCTATGAAGGTGATCCGTGGCTCTAGAATCTCATTATGGGGCCATGTGAGCCATGTCTCTAGAGCCTCATTTATCACTAGTAAAAGAAGAATATACATTACAAGACACTCTTAATATAAGTATAACATAAGAAATTGAAATTGAAATTAGTCGAGCTAGTATTAATCCATCACTTCATTACAATATATATATACTTGTTTAACTATGTTTGGAAGGTGTGTAATTTGAGGCTAATAGGTGTACAACAGAGGATAACTTGGTCAAGTAGGAAAAAAATGGAGGGTATAGACATCATTGGATGGAAGATTGGTTAATCCTAGGGGGCCTCATGTTATCAAATCAACATAATATAGGTGCATAGAATTTGAGAATAGAAGTAGAATTTGTCACCATTTTTCCACAGCCATAATATTTGCAACAAGCTTGCTTTAATATCCATAAAATTCTTTTATACATGAAAAAACAAAAACCATATGGATTGTTGGTGAGATATTAAACATGTAATGTTCATTAACTTTGTGATGGAAGGTCGCATAACAATGTTTTAAATCTCTTATGTAAACTCAAGTGCGCCTCCTATATTTACAGGAAAAATGACTCAAATATAGGAGGTTGTTTGGTTTCAATACAAATCATTTAGAGAATGAGAACTTAGCATGAAGCCAAAGGGACATAGAGAGTAAACAACCATGATAGTCTAAACCATAAACCATAACTTGAATAGTCATGTGTGAGATATCTCCTACATCCCAAATGAAAACAAAACCATGCATTTAGTGATGAATATTGTACAATCAGGAATATTTTAGTTTTGACTTCGGCACTTACCTCATTAGACCACAACTTTTGAAAAGAAGATACAATAATTATGCATGTCCTTTCTAATTTACACTTATCATGCAATTTCCAGAGAACATAAAAATTTGAAATCCTTATGTGACATTCCTCTTATGCGACAAGGATTTGTATCATTTTTTCTTTATTACATTGTTCTTTTTAGTGTTTGACATGAATACATTTATTCACACCTTGTGTGTTCACACTCAGTACCTTGGTACCAATCATAATCATTAGTGGGTGAGATCACATTTGGTAGATATTTCCAATATTGATTTATAACCTAATGGCTTCTCCCATGCTCTACCGCATCTCATTACCACATTGTGGATAATTTGTACGTCAAGATGACCATAGCTAGATCTAGTTGAATACCAATAAACATATAATATGACTATGTTTCATTATTTTTGAGCCATCAACATAGGATTATCAATGGTTAGCTATCAACATGTTCAAAGCACTTTTCTAGTGGGATTTTTTTATTATAATAGTTTTGGCCCCTCATCAAGGAAACACCCATTCATCACATGTTTCAACCATAAGTAATATTTATTTATAGATTTATTATGGTGGTCTCTATAATCATAAAATTCTACTATGTTAGAAATGATGGAATTTGATTTGGTGTTGTATAGGTGTACTAACTGAACTATGACATTTGCATGGTATTTTTAAAACTTGGGTCATTTTTCTTCCATTTATATTATAGTTAGGTAATATTTTTTGTTGTTAGTAGTGCACACATAGTAATCAATCAATAAATTATTTATTTTCTTGAAACCTCTTACTCCTTCTCATAGTTAGTTTTCATCGAAGTTGAAATTCTTGCATTTCATTTTCCTCTTGCATGGTTTAAAGAGTCAAGTCAAAACGCCATTAGTTTCAAGACCACTCCTTTGAGTAACAACAACCTAAAATAAAGTGATAATTAAAATTTATCTAGCAACTTTAATTTCTAGGTCTCTTCAAACCCATCTTAGATTAGGTGTGGAGCTTTGGAATATTATTTTTACAATAACTTTCCAAAGATGCTAAACAAACATAGAGATTTCAGTTAGGGAATAAAATCCAGTTTCTATATCATTGAATTTGGTAAGCCCTTCTTGTTGGATAAATTTCTATTTTCGGCACACTAGTTCACTAGGAGTTAACTGACTAGTTTTATTTTAGACTTTCTATTTTTATCATCACTATTATGCATGCATGCATTCCTAAGGAAATATAATTGCTTGATTGATTTTCTTAATTATGGAATGTTTTTCCCTATATATGAGTATATTCCACTCATTCATTGTATCATATTGATCATGATCTATGTATCAATCATCGACTCATTGGAGTAGTGTGAATATACTTTCTCATTCTTCCATATTGAATCTCTCTTCCTTTCTTGATAAGATTTGTTTGTACTTTATTTAGCTAGATCTTTTTTGCAGGTTTCCATGAAACACTGACATGGTATCAGAGATACGCTGCCTGGAGCAAGCTAGACAAGCCAAAGAATAAGGAAAATAGGAGTTTCGGCAAGCTAAATCCATGGTCGTACCTTTCAGCAGTTATTCCTCCCAAAATATTACGTTTTTGAGGAAACGACCCATGCGGAAAGTAAATCGACCCATTGTGGAAGTGGTTTTTCAACCGTTTGGCGAGTTTCTTCACAATTTTCTTAGAAATTAAGTTGCAAGATAGCCTCCTGAAACTGATACGAATCTGTGGTTGTACCTTTCCACAGTGATTTCTCCCAAAGTATTAATGTTTTGAGGGAATGACCCACTTGAGAAGTAAATTGACCCATTCTGCAAGTGGTTTTTCAACAGTTTGGAGAGATTCCTCACCGTTTTATCAAAAGTAAGTTGCAATATCATCTCCTGAAATTGATACGAATTTTCACTTAAAGTTCCCTTTCTGCCGTGATTTCTTAATTGTTCACTTGCAGATTGAGGGTAAATTTTTAGGGGTTCTTATAAATAGTGGGAGAGATGGATAGGAAAAGAATTATACAATCAAACTTGGTGGTAATCCTCACACCATACAATTATTTTGATTGGAATCCCAAGGCGACATTCCAACTCAAAAGAAAAGGACTATATAATTTGACGATGGCGACAGAAACAAAACCTACATTAACGATCGAGAAGACAAGATGGGTGAACCATAAGGATGAGACCACAAGACTACTTCTTGAATTAATCTCCACTGATATATGGTTTCATGTTTCCGCATGAAAGACTCCAAATGAGATATGGACCACCTTGGAAGGACTCTTTGGAAAGCAGGATGAGATTGAAGGTCATATGCCTAAGGTAGAGTTGAATACCTTAGATCCTAAATGTTTTGATAATATACTAGATTTTTTTACTAAATTTAAATATTTTATATTGAGCTTGGGTGAATGTGGTATTGACAAGTCTACACAAGAGAAACAACTTATTCTAACAATATTGGCAAAGCTAGGACCATAATACATTGTATATGTCTCCAATTTCCATTTTGGCAGATGTCTTTTTGGAACAAATTGGAAAATTCCTATGTTGGCTCAGTTCATTGAGTCTCTTACACAAGAGCAGACAAAACTCATATAGATGGGCCTCATGAAAGATCCCAAATCAGATGCCCTCACCATGCATGATGGAAAAGGGTCATCCAAATAGAATAGGAAGTAGGCATATTCCAAACCCTTCAACGATTCTTCAGGTTCCATAGAATCTTCAGATTCGAAAAAGAAGAAGAAGAAGAAGAGAAAACAATTCATGTACTACAATAAACCGAATCATGAAGAATCCACATGCATGAAGAAACAAATCGATCTTATGGAACAGACACTTCAAAATAACAACTTTGGAAACTTCATTCCAGAGGGAGTCAAGAAGTACAAGGAATAATATCATACTCCTAAGAAAGGCAATCATCATGCTCTAGTTACAATTAATTCCTCATCTGATTCATGTATTATAGATTCTGGTGCATCCCATCATATGGCAGCAAAAGAGGAAGTTTTCTCTTCTTTGAGTCCATGCTCAAGACCCCCTATTCTCATGGGGGATGATACTCCAATAGTAGTAGCAGGAGAAGGGAGAGTGGAACTCCACAATGGAAGTTTTGAGAATGTTCTACATGCTCCAAATATTTCTATGAATTTGCTCTCGGTTTATCAGATCACTCAGAAAGGTAAAAATGTTGAATTTACATCAGATTCAATTTCAGTAATTGACATGCATGAAAATTCCATCATTGCAATTGGTGATGTGGATCATAAGTCAAGGTTGTATAAATTCATTAAGTTTTATGATTATGACTCATCTATTCTACTTACACATAAGAAGAGTACTTTTCATGCACCCCCAGTGAAACATGCATATACTCTTGTTCTTCCATCAGTTTCATACATCAAAGATGATTCCATACACTCAGATTTTGTACATGGAAATAAGAAGGTAGTACAGTCGGATAAGAAGCCAACATCGAAGCTTCAGCAGACGCCCAAGAAGGCACATACCACACATCAGGCAAAGGAAACCTTGCAGGGAATCCATTGAATTCGAGGATGACGCGATATCAGCATGAGGAAATTTCTCATGTACTTTCAGATTCAAAAACTGTGATGCCCATGCATTGCTATATGGTTCAATCTACTTATCCACAAAACTACAATAGGGTTGTGGGAAATCCATTATGGAAAGAATCTATGCAGAAGGAGTATGAATCACTCCTATAGAAATAGAATTGGAATCTGGTTCCACGTCCACTAGAAAGGAATATTATCAGGTGCATATGGATCCACAGGATCAAGAGGTACAAGGCTCCACAAGTTTCCAAAGGACTTCATCAGATCCATAAATATTTCTACATCTTCACGAAGACTTTAAGTGAGCAGAAGTTTCATACTTTGCAAGATCGTGTTGCAGTGAAGAACACAGTTGCCTAGTAGCTGTCATTTTCTCCTTTTGATACATTATCTTTTGAGGGGGTTTTTGTTCCCACATGGTTATCCCTCTTTCCTAGTTTTTATTCAGTGTTCATTAGTTTCATTATACATGAGTACCTAAAATGGCCTAGTAGCCTGACTCATTTTTTACTCCATAGTGATGTTCATGTGGGGTCTTGGAGAAATTTCTATTTTCACACACTAGTTCAGTGGGAGTTAACTGACTAGTTCTATTTTAGAATTTCTATTTTTACCATCACTATTACACATGCATGCATTCCTAAGGAAAGCTAATTGCTTGATTTCTTTTCTTAATTATGGAATGTTTTTCCCTATATATGAGTGTATTCCACTCATTCTATCATTGAATTTGGTAAGCCATTCTAACAAAAGGGTCAAGCACGAGCTTGCATTGGGGTTAGCAGAGTAATCAACTCTGCTTTTTTGGTCTTGGTGTAGTGGTTTCACATATTACGGGGATCACTTGGTAGAAACCCCTCTCTATGAGGAATCTCTCAAAGTGGTTTCAGACTTAGTTACTCTTCCCTTGTGTGTAAATTGTATTGTCAACAATCCCCCCTTTCCTTTGGTATAGTAGGTGGTACCATAGAGGTCATAATATTTTAGACTTCCTACCGAATGTGAAAGCATAGGGAAGGTGGTGTTGTACCTAGGATCGACATTGGCTAGACTCACTCAAACTCCTTGGAGGGTTTCCCACTGCTTGGTGAGGTAGCTTGCACCAGCACTTAAGCTCGTTAAGAAAGTTGTCAACGTATCTTTTCCACCCACCGAAACTCAACCCCTTCATGCATCGATCCTATGATGTTGGATTCCATCACCAACTAGTGATTCTTTGTGAGAAGGTTTGTTTGCATGCTTGACTCCTAGATTAATTAGCATGTGTTTTTTTTTCTCCTTAGTAGGCCTTAGGATTGAGTTTGTGTCTAATGGAATCAAATATGGGGTCTTCCAACCAACATCGTGTCCCATTAGCACCATTTGTTGGAATGTGTCATTTGACTCCAAACATGCCCCTATAATGTCTAGATAGTATACCAATAGTTATAGAGCATAATAGAGGTGTGAAAGAGTAACACTATGGCCGTAATCATTATGAGCTTACTATGATACTAACATGATACTAGTAATGAAGTTGAAACATTGAAATAAGTAGTTTTACAAATTTATAGAACAGAGTTGGTAATTTAACCATTGATAGAATCTGAGTAGTGTTACAGCTTGATAGAATCTATGTCCCGGTGTTTCACATTGAGTAATACCATTGATTACGATAGGGTTAAAAAGAGGTTTCCATACTAGTAAAACCATTGATTATGATAGGGTTAATTAGGGTAATGTCGTATGTTCAAAGCAAGGTAATCCTATGGGTTAATTTGAGTAATCCATGTAGACACAAGTGGAAGACTATATTGTTAATTTATTGAGCTTAATTTAAATTGTAGATTATTTCTTTAATTTATGAAATAATTCAATTTCAATAGCAATAATGAAAAATAAAAAATTCAATAGCAATAAAAACATGGATCCACAATCATGCACATTAACAACATGTATACCCTAGGGAAACCCTCTATAGGGAGAAAACCCCCAACAAAAATCTTCCTTTATTGCAAATAGAATGTAATATCATGTATAGAGAACCACAATGAATTATTCTCTTGAATGAGTTTTCCAGGCAAGACTTAGACTTGACTGTATGACCTGCAAACACTAAAAAACTTTGATGTCCTTTTTTGTTGTTATAAACCAACATTGCTAGAAAAAGTCTTTCATTGTCTTTAGACTCCTTCACTTCCTTTTCCATTTCTCTCTTACACTACATAACAATTGTGTGAAGAATGAGGGTCAAATTATGTATATACTAGCGTAGGAAGGAGTGAGGAGTTAACTCGAATTAGGAGGAATAGACAAGACCTAGGAGGAATAACACCTTAAGTCCTCCTAGTTTTCTTGACCTTAAGAAGGAAAGTTAGATAGGGTGTAGGAAATTCTAGGCCCTAGTGCCTCCTTCTTCTTAAAGAGTTTGTGGGAAAAAAGTATCTTAAACACAATAACTAGGTAAATACCTCAAAGGAGCTAGAACTTTAGGACCCTAGGGTTTCACTACTTATTAGATCAATTTATGAAGCTAGGGAAATGAAAAGCAATAAAATTAGCACTTTAAGTTTCTTACTTCAAGCATTAAATAAGACATGCAATATCATAATCGTGTATGAGTGATGCAGGAGCATCGCCAGCAAAGCACAAGCAGAAGACAACTGGGCACACTAGCACGCATTTTGAAATATTTTGAATTCCAAATATTTGTGTATTAATGTAATATCTGACAAAGATTTTTGAGTTATGGACATCTTTAATGATCGGAGGCTGCGCCATCACGTAAGATCAATGGGAGAATGTATTTTTCTCTAATATGAAGGATTGTAGAAAATATCTAGAGCATTCGCTCTTATTTGTCTGACTCGAACATTTATTGTAATAAATATTTAGTAGTTGAAAGACTTTATTTCGATAGGATAGTTGTAGAGTAGTTGGAGGGAAGAACTCAAACAATCTCTTTATATAAAGCTTTGTATTGTTGTTGAGAAGAGGTTGTTGATAGAAGATAGTTGATCATTTGTTGAATCTAATGTGTATATTTCCATTATAGTCAAGAGCTGAAAGATATAGAGAAGTAGTGTATGCATGTATGTAAAGCTCAGTTGAATGAATATAGCAGAGGACTATTATTCCAAATGTGTGTTTCTATTGTGTCCAGATGAATGAGTGAATGGTAGACTTTCTGGTTTGTTTTCAATTATCTGTTATTTATTGTTCTTGTATCAATTAATTCATTTACAGGGTTGAATATATGAGTCACTATGCAGAGTGAATCGGTTTCAATTGTTTCTCTTCTTTGAGCAAGTGCAACGTGTGCATAATGTCCACAAGGGGTGTCTGACCGAGTCTGTCTCAAATCAAAGATCATAAGAGGTAGCATGAAAATTATGTTTGCAAGGAGTGCATCAACGTCTGCAAGGAGTGCATGACACATTTATTAGACTCATAAGCTCAGGAGAAGTAGTGAGACTTTTTTCATGAAAGAGAGAAGTTGTCGGATAATAGTCGCAAGGAGTTCGAAATCATCCATAGAGGAGTCGAGTGCAGAAGAAGAATCGTTGCAAGGTGTGCACAGGTTGGGATTTCGACTAAGTATTGAAGAGAATATTCATAGGAACAAGAGAAATTCGAAGAAGAAAAGCTTAGGAAGGATAGAAACAAAAACTCTTCAAGGAGAAAAGTCCCTGAAGTTTCCATCAGAATCCGTGGAAAAAATTCATCCTAGAGGAAGGTGAACAATTCCAGACCGTTAGATATGGGAGAACTAAGCGGGAGTTATCCATAAGGTTGCTCAACACTTCAGATTTTGGGAAGTTTGGAGGTTTGACAAAAGTAGAGTTATGACGCCTGAAGTCAAGAATTGACCTTAGTTGTTGATCACAAGGAAAGAATGTGGCAACAGATTAAGGAATTCGATAATCGGAGGTTTGAAGGTTTGTGGAAGAAAGAACTAGAGTTTCACAAAGTCGTGAAACCCAAACTATATGTGGTTGTCAAATCTGAGGAGACACGTGGCATAGGTCTGAAAACTTAGAGAAGAGTGCTTCGGGAAGAGCTGAAAGTAGAGCTTGAGATATCCCCGAAGTTCAAATTGCGAAGGGATAGAGCCACGATCATAGTCGTGGTCAATTGGGGGAAAGGGACCTGTGTAAGTATAGTGGTTTTGGGTAAACGTAGGGACCCAAAGAGTAGCTCCGACTTAGTATCTTGAACGATCCAAGACTCGGAGGTCGAGAAACCACTTGGAGTGAAGGGGGTTTACGCCAATGAAATAGATAAACCATTACCATTAACATTTTGAAATTAAAAGGAAACAATCCACTTACTTTCACCAAGAATAATCATGAAATACCATGCAATATCACCATAAAACTTTAAAAAAATTGATCCAAGTGCTAAAACAAGCCTCCAAGGAGAGTTGTGCCTCACGATTTCAACCAAGTACAACCAAAAGAGAAAAATTGCATACCTCCTATTGTCTTAATGAGGAATCTAGTATACATAACTTGCCAAAAATGTTATCGCACAATCTGTACTTGATCAAATCCTAAAGGAAAGTAGGCTTAGATTGGTGTAACATGCAGGTGGCTATGTCACTGTCACCCCAATAGGGTACCTCTTTCTCTTTAGGAGGATTAAATCTCACTCCAAGGGAGATGTCCCAGGACCCAATTGGTTGATGAATGGAAATAAGACAAGGCAAAACCCACCCCTCTCTCTAGGTCACTCAAATGAAAGAAGTCACTTGGTATGGTTTAAAGGGTCAAGAGGAAATTAAGGTGAATGGTACCTTCCCTTTAGCAATGAAATGACAAACATTAACAATAAAAAAAAATATCAATTCTTTTAATTAGTTACTTCAACATAGAAGTGTGCTACTAAAACAATCTTATGTATCAACAAAAGATAAATGTATAGCAACAATATTGTATCTAGAAATTGTGAATTATGATGACAAATAATGAGATATAAAGAATTTGCAAATGATAATACTTTTATCACTTACAATTTATAGATTATAACTCAAGATTGGTGGTATTCTATAAAAATGAGACACTCCTAAACCGAAGGGACTTATTCCATCCTATCAACAACCCCCTAGATTTCCTCTCTACATTGAGCGCTTCAAAACTCCATCCATAAAGAGTAAACACTAGTAGTTATTTTACCCTAACAACCATCATAAATATTTTTTGAACCAAAATAATCTCTATGTTATTCGATGCTACAATTTGGTTTACATAGTTTGATCCAAGTGGATATTGGTGGCCACCCACCTATTCCATATTCCAACTAGCTCATCTGGGAAATTTTCCAGTTCAATACGTTTCTCTGTAATGGGGACATTTCTTTGTAATTGTGGGTTCTACACTTACGGGGCTGTCATAAATCCCTACACATAATCTAGGTGGATATTGGTGGCTTCCCAACTATTCCAATTGGATTATTTTGGAATTTTTCATGTTAGTACATATTAATGTACTTCCAGGGTCGCTTTTGGGGCTCTAAACAACATTTTCTTGGCTTGCCACAGTCAAACTGTAGACAAAGTCATAGTTTGGCAGCATAATGCATATTTATAGAAAAGACATTTCCAATGGGATATCACTGTTAGGACCACGCTATGCACCTTTTTGCCTATACCTTTTGTCATTATTATACCCTTCATCACTAATATTTAGACTCACATTATCACCTCACCTGATCATTCCAAGGTATACAACGTCCTTTCTCATTATTATATGCTTAATCTGTTTTGCATAACACTTTACATTACTTTTGG
>JASDQU010101391.1:125130-137196 GCA_032191745.1 Picea mariana
CTAGTCCACCTTACATTGAATGACCTCCACTATTATCACTATGGGCCCTCTAGGCCCCCCCACTACCTCTCTAGCTACCTTACATTCCATCCCCCTTATGAAAGCATTGTCCTCAACGCTTGATATACAACCATATACCAGGGTCCCATGGATAATTGTGGACCGTAATGTTGAAGAAGACTGAAGAACCAAAGTCCCATGTAGAAAGGAAATCCACCATGCTGAAGTAGGCCAACCACCATTGCAAGCTCGGGTCCCATGTCCAAGTGCTCATGTGAACTCCTCGTAGAAGATTTTGAAACCCAATAACCAACTCCAAATGATGCTCCAAAGACTGGCACCTATAATGTGGATCCAAATAAGAAGATCCATCCACATAGTGGAAAAGGGTCGTAGCAGAATCTGGAAGGAATAATACCACTGTAGAATATGCAGACTGAACACTGGTAACTAGCTCTTAATGTGGGACCTTGATGTTCTCTACAGAAGGTGGAGTAGAGTCATCAAATAAAATATGGAAATGGTTGTCATCCCAGAAATGACAACTATCCATATACCAATCATCACAATCGGCCTCAAAATCATACCAAGCATATATTTCTTTATTATATTCATCCTTTAGGCCCTCCATAAGAAATATCTCCTGCATGTTATTCAATGAATCTTGAATACTATAAAAACTATCATTGAGGCCATGTGTGAGGCTGTCTGTGAGGCCATATGTGAGGTTGTTTGTGAGGCCCTTTGCAAATGCATCCAATCTATCATCCAATTGGGCTTTGAATGATTCAATAATTTCTTTCAAGGTTTGAGATGAAATAGCCATCTGAGCACCCTATGAACTCTTCGTTCTTGCAGCTGTCACGAAAAAACTCAAAAAATAGACCCAATAAGTTTCGACAGAAAATCACGGCTTTTTCTGGAAAAACCCTAAAAAACTACTGAACTTAAAATGCTCATAACTTCACTTCCCGGACTCCGTTTCGGCTGATTTTTTTTTCGAAATTGGGTGAAATTGTGAGAAGAAATCAGATCTATAATTTATTTGGGTAAATTTGGTGTCGAAATTCTACAGAAATAAAAACAAATTGTGCCGCCGTCCGCAGAAAAAACCCTGAAAATTGCAGATTTTAAAACCTCAATATCTTGACCTTCCGGACTTCGTTTTGGACGATTTTTTTTTTTTAACTTGGGTGTTTTTCTGAGAGGAAATAATATGTACAACCCTTTTCTGAAAATTTTTCACAGAAATATACTGAAAATGTTTGGAATGTCGCAGCCCTCTTTTTTCTTCTCTGAAAAAAAAAAAAAAAAATCTGCAAAAATAAAAAATAGTTGCCCACAACTCCGGCCAAGGAAAGTGCTCTGATACCAAATGTTAAGATACAAATAGATTAATACAATAGCACCACAACAGATATACAAGAACAATATGCAAAATCTCCTTTACTACCATCAAACCCTTAGGGTAGGGCAACACCATACAATGGATCTTGTTATGGAAGGGATCCTCTCCTGTTCACTTGCCTCTTTGAGGGGGCATCCTCCTATTGAGCTTCAGCTCCAAATACAATACTTATTTTCATGTCTTATTACATTGCTTGAACCCCTTTATATAGTGCTACCATCACCTAAGAACATTCTAGAGGAGGAATCTTCTAGAAGTATAACCTTCTAAGAAGTCCTCTTACATTTATTATATCTAACTACCATAGTGGGTCTTATTTAATAATATAGTGGACCTAGTCCACCTTACATTGAATGACCTCCACTATTATCACTATGGGCCCTATGGGCCCCCCCACTACCTCTCTAGCTATCTTACATTATTGTTGTTCATGTCTCTCAAAAGTCACAATTATTTTCTCATGAACAAGCATGCCTTTATTACGTTAGCCACTCCTTTGGATATGACCTTCACTAATTTTCATCAGCACCACTTCTAATTATCATAGTATCGATTTTTAATTTTTCGTGTGGACTATCTATTATACATTATCGAATTGTTTTTGGATTGATTTCTCTGAATTATCTTAAATATTGTTCATAATCCTTAACCACCATAATTTGTTTTTTTCCCCTATATATATACATATACTTGAATGATAATTTTCCTTCATATCATAATAAGGAGTCTAAAGAACATTTTACTTGGAATTATTACACTTCTTACGCCATCCCTCACTCTTAAGGAGTAGATGAGCCTCCCTTAATAGAGCCTAAAAAAAAGACGATAGAAACAATAAATAAATAAAGTAAAGTAATAAACTTCTCCCACAAAGGATAGGGGGTCTCATCACGAGCCAACCTACAATGATCATCAGATAATAACATGAGTGACATTCCCACTATGACTACCACACTAGGGCAATGGCCTTTGGCATTTTTTTCGTCAAAGGACAAGAGGTCTCATCACGAGCCAACTTGTTCACTTAGGTTACGATCTAGTGAGTGGCATTATCGTTATCTGGCTACCAAACCAGGATAGTGGTATTTTTGGGAAAATATGATTCCAACTATTTATTAAGGATACGGGATCATCTATGGGTTAAAAGGAAACCCTGTCGAGACTATGGACTCATGCTGGTAGCAGTGGCTCTGCCTGTAGTATCGAAGTTACCTTAAATACGCCAAGTTTTTTTGTGTGCTTCTAGACTTTCTTTCCTAACAATGATGCTATCATTCCAGTTATATCCAATAACAAGGGAAAGTAACAATTTTATGACATGTGGAATATTTCTAAACACGTGAACAAGTTTAAATTATTTGGAATATTTTTCCTTAAACGTTTTTTTGAACATAGGTATGTAAATTTGAATTTCCCACACAAGAGTGATTATTGTTCATGATTACCGTTAAAGTTCTATTGAAGGTTATTAATGATTGTTCTCCCAGTGGCGGCGGTGGCATAGTAATTACCCCTCACTTGAACTACCTACCATCATTACACTCGCACATGTCGACAATCAAGGTCGACCTTTCCATTTATGATGGGGCAGATATTTTGCACATTTACCAATAGATCATAATGATTGTAATAAAGTTGGTCTTCCCCTTTGTTGATCATAAATACATTTAGCACACCTTACATTTTTCTCCAATGTCTTGGGGTCATCATATTGTATATTGTCATTGATAAATGAGGGCAGCCCACTCAAGTAACTCTGAATTTTAACTTTCTCATCCTTGATGAATGTGATATATTTCAACAGCTCTAAGAATCTTCTTTATTACTCATCTATAGCCAAACTCCCAAGCTTGAGTTAAAATAAATCCTTCATCTTATTTTCATAGTATCACTTGGTTAAGTATTTATTTTGAAAATACCTCTTTAACTCCCTCCAAGTAACCTTCTTCTCATCAATGTGTTTCACTTGTACAAATTGATCCCACCACATTAATTCTTTTCCTTTTACCTGATAGATGGAAATTCTCCCTTTTTCCTGTGCAGAATAATTATGTAGCTTGAAGTACTTCCTCATACCTAGAAGCTAGGTCTCTGCATATTCATCCTGCTTGTGCTCATTCTCAAAGGTAGGAGACTTGATATTATTCATTTCCCCATGTAGCTCGTCCACCCCAATCCTTCTCTTATGATGTATGGTAGGAGATGGACTTGATTTACTGTGTGATTTCCAAAACGAATACTTTGGTGAGTGGTGACTATGCCTATAAACACGTATTGCTTCTCTTATTTTCTCATCATGAGACCTATGACTTCTTGACCTACTTGTCTCTATCTCCTTATCCATTTTGTTTTCTATTTTGTCCAAGATTTGCATCAACTTGACATTGAAGTCATCTTGTTGCTCCTTGTCTTTCATAAGCCTTTCAATATCATCTTTGTAGATTTGGACATATTTTTGCAATCCCTTTATGGTTTCTACCAAGTTAATGCGATCCTCCTTGGATTTTGTAGCATCATCACCCAAACCAATATACAAATCCTCAATGATTATTTTAAGGATGGAAATTTATATTAAAATGTAGAAACATGGGATAATCTTACTATTCCTTAATATGCAAAATGTAAAATATTTAGCAATAGTTTTGTAAAAATATTCAAACTTCATGAAAACTCTGCACCATTTTGTCGGAATCCTTTCTTTTGAAGCCCATGCGTGCACTAGTATTTAACATATACCAATGTGCGATGTCAATATTCAACATATACACCATGTATCAGTAGTGTGCATGCACCACAAGTTTAGTTCCGCGCATCCCAAAACTTTAGTGCACACACCCATGCATCATTATTTACTATGCATTTTCATCTTCGCACCCCACAATGTCCAAAATTTACCGTGCATAATTGTGCATTCTTACTTTATGTGCACCAAGGCCACACTGTAATTCTAAATTCAACCACTTACCTATCCAAATTTTCCCTTAAGTAGATGCTCGGCCCATGGAAGCTCAATGTTGAAACCAAAGCTTTGATACCAATTTTTAACGTCCCCGTTACCAAACTACTTTGATACCATAATTTAACATCCCTATTTATTATAAAACTCCTTTAATACCAATTGATAACATTACCCATCTTACTACTAAGAATGCTACTCCAAAATCCAGTGCACATATTATACTCTGTAACATTAGCTTGTGTAGAATTACTTGAAGTAATGCACTCAATCCCAAGTTTATTTGCGCCAAATAACTTATAACATCAGAAGTAACACAAAAAAACTACACGCACAAGCATACTGAGCATACATCACTACTATGTGCATAATCCATACTGAACATGTGCTCATTATTGCACACACAACCATTCTAGCGTCACACACCAATTATGTTTCCTTGTGTGCACAGACTGTTTCCTTGTGCGGACCAGCAAATTTAGCCTCTTGTGCACACAGAGTATTTCCCTACATGCATGGTCAATATAAATTCCCCACAAAGACTCATGTCCATTATCTTAAGGTTAACTTAACACAAAAGATAACAACAACTGTCATATTCATGCACGGCTACAAATACTGACTATCAGCACCACCATTACATGTGCAAGAAACATTATACAGAATAACAACAATTACTTATATGCAACAACATACAAGAATTAAACCCATATTAATCATAGATAATTAAGCACATAGTAAGGCACACGGTAAATGAGACAAGCACAAAAGACACTTATATTTTATGAAACATCACCAACTAGAAATAGAACTCAGATGTTCCTCCCAACCATAGACGGTGTCTCTCTTAAGATGTCAGCAACAGTTCACCCCTCAGTTGGGGCTTAACTCCACTAGGGAAAAAGGGTTCCTAATGCCAAGCTAAGGTCTGATAAACAACGGAATTATTCAGTCCAAGGTGTCACTGTTATAACAAGCCTACAGTCTCTCATTCCCCACGTCCTTGTTACACCTAAGAAAGTGTGCCCCTTCTCTACTCAAAATTTCCTCGACTTCCACACTTCCCTTCCAGGGTTCCAGCAACAATTCATACAGGAATTCTCAGATCCCTGCATCTAATGCCCAACTCACTAGGGAAAAATTCCTAGAAATATTCTCACCTGAAGAGAATGCTCACGGTCCTGACAACCTACCTCTTCAAAAACAAATCTCTCACCTAGACAAATTTCTCACGATCCTGACAACCTACCTCTTCAATATCAAAACTCTAGTTACAATACAGAAACCCCTTGCTATCTCTTCTATACAGATAAGGTAATAGTTTTCCTTTATCAAATGGTTCGACCCCCTTATACACATGATAAAATGAATGAATGTTTATCAAAAACCCCTTACTATCTCTTCTCTGTAGATAAGGTAATAGTCGTCCTTTCTCATATGGTCCGACCCCCTTCTGCACATGATAAAATGAATGAATTCTCCCCAAAATACACTAAGCCCAACAGTATATATTGCATGCCTTAAACTGGACACTTGTCACCTTTAGAACTAGATTTATCCACTTGGTGACTCGTTCCCTTCCCTCGGCAACTTAAGATAAATAATTATCCATAAATTACTCTTTTCCAGAAATATTAATAAAATATTCCCTAGGACTTAAGTCCCCTCCCCCTTTTCCATTTTTCCGGTGGATTTATTCCCCCATATATTTTCGTTTGATCTATCTGTGTGCAACTATGTGATATTATTAATAGTTTGATTATGATTACATTTTACAAATATAGTTGCATTGGCCTATTTGTGTCTCGGCTCACCAGCCTCATAACCACACAGGCTCTCCAGCCTTGAATACATACATACATACATACATACATGCATACATACATAGATATATATATGTGTGTGTGTGTGTGTGTGTGTGTGTGTGTGTGTGTGTGTGTGTGTGTGTGATGGGAAAACTGTGTACTAGTCGAATTTTGTGCCTAGTAGTTGCAAAAGAAATATAAGGGCGAATTTGATAACCCACGGTGAAAAAAACATTTTCAGGTGAATTCAACAATCAACTGTTTAGAAAAATGTGTTTAGGTTGAGTGTAACATTCATGGGTACAGGAAACGTTTTAGAAGTGGAATTTGGCATTCAATGACAAACAAAAACATCTAGGGAGAAATTGATAAAATTCAGAGTGGAAAATACATGTATATGCTTAGAGGGAAACTAATGACCACCCAACAAACCCCAAATTTCGATAGATATGTCGTCTATGATTTATGGGCAAAGGAAAACCTCCCAGCAAGTTCAAGAATGTTCCCAACAACTCAAAACGAAAATATAAACCCTCAAATGAATAACAACGACTCATGAAGGAGGGTCGTCATTTTCCAACCTCTGAATCAACGTACATGTGGTTAAAGAGATGTTAGTCGATTTACTAACCCATGAGAACCATATTAATATAAAAATGAGCTCAGACAATAACTAGCATGAAGTATTATTTGCTAAACCATACAGAAACAACCATTGAGTTACAATGCACACATTAGCCATTCATGAACAACAAAACCACAAAGAAATCACCTCACAGAAATGCATGATTTACCATGGAAACCCAAACAAGAAAACCAACATTCTTTTGACTTCGGCCAAGATCTTTATTATTCAGCAATGGGAAAGTTACAAGCTCTCTGTTTCATCTCTATGTTCCTCGATGACATTTGGGAAACTTCTTTTCATAATTCACAGTCCCCAGAGAACCCCTTTTCCATTGTGGGAAAAAATATCATAGCATATTGCGTCAAATGAGAGGTTAGCTGGAAGGTTAGGCATCCCCGATACTTCAAATTATCTTCGTTTTGTTATTCCTTCCATTCTTTATTTATTTGTCTTTTCTCCCAGGTGGAAAGGGTCTCATGAAGTCTCATTGTTTCTTTATAATATGTTTCCTGACTTTACATCTATGACATACAAAATGGAAATCATCCGTGATGGCATGGGGTCGTTCATGCCAACAAATTGATCTCCTTCTTCATCCATAGCATTAAAATATGCTTGTGCTGATAATATTAGAGTCCTATGCTGATAGCCAATTAATCTTGTCGGATCCAATTCATATCACCCACGTGATTCTATCATGGGATTCTGCTTGTAATGTCCCTAATTTGAACCCTTTGTAATTGTACATATAGGATGGTGATATGTTGGTACAAATTGTAAATGTAAATGTACATATAGGTTGGTGATCCATTGGCACCAAGTTGTGGTTTTGTGCGCACATGATTAGTGCAGGAGAATTTTTATCAAATAAAGGGTGCACACATTTCACAGTGTTGTGCGCACTTGAGTAAGTGCGCGGGGATTACCTGGAAGTGCGCACCGATCCGAGTTAAATCTCTTTGCAATAGTTAAGATCAATGTGTGAGTGTGTTGATGTTTTCATAAATTAGTTATGCTATTTAATTAAAGAGGATAGACGTTTCATTTGAATGTTATCGATTGTTGTTTCATTTCCCATTGTTGTAGTTTATTGTTTGACAGTTCCTCTCATTTTCGCATATGCTATCCTTTTTATTAAATTAGTATTTGTTGTTCCTTTCACTTAAATTAGTATTTGTTGTTCCTTTAGCTTAAAGTTACATTTGTTGTTCCTTCTCAATTTTATAGTACGTAGATCTTCTTTTCCAGTAGGTTAGACAATCATCGATAGATCGGTTTATTAAGCATTTTAATAGATTAAATTGTTATTTCCTAACTAGATGAATTCAGCAAATTAGTTAATGCCTTTAATTTACAGCATGTCATTAATCAGATTGCAACTCTATTGAGTAAGATCTTAGTTTCAGAGTTTTTAATGAATGTGGGAGGAAATTGATTATTGATAAACTCGTATTTTCTTTGAATGCACGATTTTAACCTTTACAACAAGCTGCATAGACTTTGTTGATATTCTTGAAAGAAAATATGAATCCTCGATTGATAAATTAATGTTAAACTAAGGTTTTTTTTAGGACATATTTAGAGCCCAACATTTTGGTGTTGTTGTCGGGGATAATGTCATAGATAGAATAGGTTGCATCTCTAGAGGATGAGGTATTGAAAATGGAAGGTAAGAACCTACATAGGCAACAAGTTAAACGTTTGTGCCAACGCCTACCTTCAGCTGATGCATAGAGGTTATATAGGTGCTTAAATTTTGTGTCTGTGTGTATGAATAAAAAGAAAGAACCTGAAAAACCAAAAACCCACCAAAAACTAAAAAGCCTAGGGTCTGGTGCCCCCTGGAAGAAGCACTTTCATAGACAAAATCATTCGAAAAGATGAATCTCAAGCCTCGGTTGGACCTCGAAAAGGATCCACCTAAATCCCTCAAGCAACAAATTCACCAACTACAGCTCATGTTGAGGTTCATAGTGAAACTGTAGGGACTCAGAAAAGTTTCCAAAACACACATACTCCACCTCTCATCCCTTAAGATGAGGGAAATTCTTGTAATTTGGAATAAGGAGAAGGGGAGACCAATGGAACTGTTGAAGCAAACCCATCACCACCACCTGATCTTGGATCTCCTTTGATTCTGATAGAAGGAGGTACACCTGAAATCCCAAATAAAGGTAGCGTGATTAAATCTCCTAGGGGACCAAATAATCAACCACATCAAATAAAACACATGGACCTAGAGATTTTTAAAGGTTATTGGCATATTTTCTACCAAATGGCATAGCCAAATCAACCGGGGACCCAAGCTTCCACTTTGGAATATCCTATAGTTGATCTAGTTATTAATGCCCTAGTGAAATCCATTCCACTATAGAATCTCCCAACCTTTCATGGGTTGATATCAGAGGACTCTGATGCATTCTTGTTTGAATTTGATGTCCAGTGTAGAGGCTATGAGTACACCTTTGAACCCCAGAAACTAAAAAAATTTCCCTCAACTTTGAAAGGAGCAGTTCTATGATGGTTTATGGGACTAGGAGGGGGAACTATAAATTCATGGGATGAAATGACACAAGCCTTCCTTAAGAAATATCAATATTATTGCAGAACTAGGGATCTAAAAGATGAAATCTTTCAAATGACTGCAAAAGAAAATGAGACACTAGAAGAATATGTTGAAAGGTTTCAATATAACTTGCAAATATCACCTTACAGTACACTGCCAGGTGAGGTACTTAAAGCCACGCTGATAAAAGGTATGAATGATGAATAGGTAGACACATTGAATTTAATGGGAAAAGGTGATATTTATCAAGAAACTTATGATAACATTATCCAATTATGCATCAGGTGCTCACATGGAAGTACATGAACTAGATCGAGAATGTGGGCTCCTCTCACTAGAAATAGCAACATTACTAGCGAGGGTGTCACCCGAGCAAAAGTTGGTAATATTTTAAAAAAAATTAAAACCAACATTTTGAGTACTCTAACTACAAAATTGGATGTTCTACAGGCTAAACAGAAACAGGCAGAAGAAGAGCAGTCGTTGGCCATATTTTTCCACCGATGTAGAAAGAAACATGGTCCGAGGAAATGTCCTTTAGATGTGGTTTGGGTTTGCGCCATCTGTTCCAAAGACCATGCAACAAAGCAATGTACATTGCTTCCAGGACTAAAATTTGTCTTTAAAGAATAATAAGAGGAAACAGAACCAGCATATCTGATGGCTTAGCGTCACCAATGGCAGGCTCATCCTTCAGGTATGCTACAAGATCCTTATTCTTTCTATTCTGGGCAGTATAATCAGTGGAAAAATTCTGGAAACACATGGCAGCGCCAACCATTTGCTAACCCCACCTGGAAGTCCCAGCAATATCCTACTACACCCTGGCCAAGTCAACCAGCTGCAAATCCCACTTGGCCAAATCAACCAGCTGCAAATACCACCTTGCCTAAGTCGCAATACCCTACCCCATCTTGGTAAAATTCAAACAATAACCCCTATCCTTCACAGTGGACTAACACAGCTTCCTAAGCCCCCAATTGGAATCAAAACTAGAAGCTCTCCATGGAAATTACCAATCAACCCATGGGGATGGCTCCTTAGCACACTTTACAAGCTCCACTCCAATTACCTTAGAACCCTCAACCTCAAATGTGCTCTCAATTACCAGCTCAACCCAACCCAAATCCTAACAATAGACCATCCCAGCTTGTACAAATTGTTGAGAATTTGGAGGGGGAAATCAGCTCAGTAGGGTGCAACGAACTCTGGTTGAGGTCAGGGCACATAATTTCTCCTGAAGAAAGTAATATTCACCAAGAGCAGGAGAATTCCTTCTCCCCCATTCCCCGAGAGGATGATAGATAAACTAGTTGTATATCCTAATTTTTATATCGTCGGGGAACTAAAGAATCTATATGTTAAAATCCCACTCCTATGGGCTCTACAAGACATCCCAATTTATGCAAAAATGATTAAAGAAATATGTGGGAAGAAGCATGTTATGAAAGTTAAGAATCCATCAACTGTTCATGTGGTAGGAGCTTTATCCGATCTTATTCTAGGAAAGTAGGAGACGATTAAATATGCAGGCCCAAGGAATCCCATAGTAACAGTTCAGATACAGGGTTGTTCTTTTCCAAATAGACTAGTGGATTTGGGGGAAGCCATTAATATTCTGACCATTGAGACCTGTAATGTCTTGGGTATCACCTCCTTTGAACCTACTTCAATCATGTTACAATTGGCTGATAGATCAGTGGTTAAACCAGTCGGCACATTACAAGATGTAGCAATTTCAGTCGACTCTTGGGAATACCGAGTTGGTTTCCTAGTTATCAACCCAAGAAGTAGACTCGATGAACCCCCATTGATATTGGTAAGACCATTTCTCAGCACAGCAGATGCATACACAGGATGTCGCATAGGCAACATGACAATTGCTGGAGGAAATTCTACAATGAACCTCATCCTGTATCCTCCAGCTAAACCGAGTTCGCCTATCATACAATAATAGTTTCCACCACCTAGATATCCAAAAAAGAATCTATGATCTCCTCTCACACTAGAAGAAGCTCTCAGAATCAAGAACCAACTAGAAGATGATGTGATCAATAGCTTCATTAACAGCCCAGCCATAATAAGAAACCCAACATGTCAAATGCTAAGAGTTGTTTTAGATAATAAAGCACAGGGAGATCCTTTGGAAGAATTTGAGCAACAAATTCCCACTACTACTGTCCATAACAGCATATCAGTTGAAATTGCACCAGGGAGGTTTCTGAATATTAATGCTAATTTGAATGAGCAACAACAACAAAAATTGATTCGGATCCTTTCTAAATATCAGCAGGCTTTTGCTTGGGAGTATCCTGACATGAAGGGAATTGATCCTCAAATATATGCACATCATATCTATATTGAGAAACATGTCTGACCCATCCGACAACCCCAACAAAGATTGAACCCTCATATCAAGGATGTTGTTAAAGAAGAGTTATAGAAACTGTTGGATGTAGATTTTATATATCCCATTTCAGACAGTCGGTGGGTCTCTCCACTAGTAATCATCCCCAAGAAGAATGGAAAGTGGTGGATCTTTGTAGACTACAGATGTTAAGGTCCTAACCCGCACATAGGTAGATCAATGTATTCGGATGTAATAAAGGTCAATATTAATAAGACCTTTCAATAAAATAGAATAAGGCGGATGTAAGAAGACCTAATAGAAGCTTTCGCTTCTAGAAGGATCTTCCTCTAGAT
>JASDQU010101391.1:137246-183741 GCA_032191745.1 Picea mariana
TGTAAGAAGACCTAATAGAAGCTTCCGCTTCTAGAAGGATCTTCCTCTAGATGCTTCTTTTTAGTATAAATAGGAGTCGAGGGTATTGAGAACCCTAGCTTGGATATTATTGTAACAGAGCGCTGCTCGATTGGAGGTTGCCCCCTCGAAGAGGCCTCTGAACATTGCTATCTGAATCAAGTGCTATTTCTGTTCAAGTGCTATTTCTGTTGCTATTTCATATATCGTTTCTGTGTATTGAGAAGATTATGCTGTATATTTTACTGTTACTCTGTTATTTCTAGCATTTCGTTTCTGTTCTACATATTTTATATATCTGGTATCTTGCATTCACACTCAGTACCTTGGTACCAATCATAATCATTAGTGGGTGAGATCACATTTGGCAGATATTTCCAATATTTATTTATAACCTAATGGTTTCTCCCATGCTCTACCGCATCTCATTACCACATTATGGATCATTTGTACGTCATGATGACCATAGCTAGATCTAGATGAATACCAAAAAACATGTAATATGACTATGTTTCATTATTTTTGAGCCATCAACATAGGATTATAAATGGTTAGCTATCCACATGTTCAAAGAACTTTTCTAGTGGGATTTTTTATTATAATAGTTTTGGCCCCTCATCAAGGAAACACCCATTCATCACATATTTCAACCATAAGTAATATTTATTTCATAGAGTTATTATGGTGGTCTCTATAATCATAAACTTTTACTATGTTAGAAAGGATGACATTTGATTCAGTGTTGTATAGGTGTACTAACTGAACTACGACATTTCCATGGTATTTTTAAAATTTGGGTCATTTTTCTTCCATTTATCTAGATAATTAGGTAATATTTTTTGTTGTTAGTAGTGCACACATAGTAATCAATCAATAAATTATTTATTTTCTTGAAACCTCTTACTCCTTCTCATAGTTAGTTTTCATCGAAGTTGAAATTCTTGCATTTCATTTTCCTCTTGCATGGTTTAAAGAGTCGAGTCAAAATTCCATTAGTTTCAAGACCACTCCTTTGAGTAACAACAACCTAAAATAAAGTGATAATTAAAATTTATCTAGCAACTTGAATTTCTAGGTCTCTTCAAACCCATCTTAGATTAGGTGTGGAGCTTTGGAATAATATTTTTAGAATAACTTTCCAAAGATGCTAAAAAAACATAGAGCTTTCAGTTAGGGAATAAAATCCAGTTTCTATATCATTGAATTTGGTAAGCCCTTCTTGTTGGATAAATTTCTATTTTCGGCACACTAGTTTAGTGGGAGTTAACTGACTAGTTCTATTTTAGACTTTCTATTTTTACCATCACTATTATGTATGCATGCATTTCTAAGGAAAGATAATTTCTTGATTGATTTTCTTAATTATGGAATGTTTTTCCCTATATATGAGTATATTCCACTCATTCATTGTATCATATTGATAATGATCTATGTATCAATCATTGACTCATTGGAGTAGTGTGAATATACTTTCTCATTCTTCCATATTGAATCTCTCTTCCTTTCTTGATAAGCTTTGTTTGTACTTTCTTTAGCTAGATCTTTTGTGTAGGTTTCCATGAAACAATGACATGGTATCAGAGCTACGTTGCCTGGAGCAAGCTAGACAAGCCAAAGAATAAGGAAAATAAGAGTTTCGGCGAGCTAAATCTCTGATCGCACCTTTCAACAGTTATTCCTCCCAAAATATTACGTTTTTTAGGAAACGACCCGTGCGGAAAGTAAATCGACCCATTGTGGAAGTGGTTTTTCAACCGTTTGGTGAGATTCCTCACAATTTGCTCAGAAATTAAGCCACAAGATAGCCTCCTGAAACTGATATGAATCTGTGGCCATACCTTTCCACAGTGATTGCTCCCAAAGTATTAATTTTTTGAGGGAACGACCCACTTGGGAAGTAAATTGACCGATTTTGCAAGTGGTTTTTCAACAGTTTGGAGAGATTCCTCACCGTTTTATCAGAAGTAAGTCGCAATATCATCTCATGAAATTGATACAAATTTTCACTTAAAGTTCCCTTTCTGTCCTGATTTCTTAATTTTTCACTTGTAGATTGAGAGTAAATTTTTAGGGGTTCTTAGAAATAGTGGGAGAGATGGATAGGAAAACTATTATACAATCAAACTTGGTGGTAATCCTCACACCATACAATTATTTTGATTGGAATCCCAAGGCAACATTCCAACTCAAAAGAAAAGGATTGTATAATTTGACGATGGAGACAGAAACAAAACCTACATTAGTGATTGAGAAGACGAGATGGGTGAACCATAAGGATGAGGCCACAAGACTACTTCTTGAATTAATCTCCACTGATCTATGGTTTCATGTTGCCGCATGAAAGACTCCAAATGAGATCTGGACCACCTTGGAAGGACTCTTTGGAAAGCATGATGATATGCAAGGTCATATGCTTGAGGTAGAGTTGAATACCTTAGATCCTAAAAGTTTTGATAATATACTATATTTTTTTACTAAATTTAAATCTTTTCTATTGAGCTTGGGTGAATGTGGTATTGACAAGTCTACACAAGAGAAGCAACTTATTCTAACAATCTTGGCAAAGCTAGGACCATAATACACTTTATATGTCTCCAATTTCCATTTTGGCAGATGCATTTTTGGAACAAATTGGAAAATTCCTATGTTGGCTCAGTTCATTGAGTCTCTTACACAAGAGCAGACAAAACTCATATAGATGGGCCTCATGAAATATCCCAAATCACATGCACTCACCATGCATGATGGAAAAGGGTCATCCAAACAGAACAAGAAGCAGGGATATTCCAAACCCTTCAACAATTCTTCAGGTTCCAGAGAATCTTCAGATTCGAAGAAGAAGAAGAAGGGAAAACAATGCACGTACTACAATAAACCGAATCATGAAGAATCCACATGCATGAAGAAACAAATCAATCTTATGGCACAGACACTTCAAAAGAACAAATTTGGAAACTTCATTCCAGAGGGAGTCAAGAAGCAGAAGGAAGAAGATCCTGCTCCTAAGAAAGGTAATCATCATGCTCTAGTTACAATTAATTCCTCATCTGATTCATGTATTATAGATTCTGGTGCATCCCATCATATGGCAGCGAAAGAGGAAGTTTTCTCTTCTTTGAGTCCATGCTCAAGACCCCCTATTCTCATGGGGGATGATACTCCAATAGTAGTAGCAGGAGAAGGGAGAGTGGAACTCCACAATAGAAGTTTTGAGAATGTTCTACATGTTCCAAATATTTCTATGAATTTGCTCTCAGTTTATCAGATCACTCAAAAAGGTAAAAATGTTGAATTTACATCAAATTCAATTTCAGTAATTGACATGCATGAAAATTCCATCATTGCAATTGGTGATGTGGATCACAAGTCAAGGTTGTATAAATTCATTAAGTTTTATGATGACGACTCCTCTATTCTACTTACACATAAGGAGAGTACTTTGCATGCACCCCTAGTGCAACATGCATATACTCTTGTTCTTCCATCAGTTTCAGACATCAAAGATGATTCCATACACTCAAATTTTGTACATGGAAATAAGAAGGTAGTACATCTACATAAGAAGCCAACGTAGAAGCTTCAGTAGATGCCCAAGAAGGCACAGACCATACGTCAGGGAACAGGCAACCTTGCAGGGAATCCATTAGATTCGAGGATGATGCGATCTCAGCATGAGGAGACTTCTCATGTACTTTCAGATTCAAAAAATGTGATGCCCATGCATTGCTATATGGTTCAATCTACCGATCCACAGAACTACAATAGGGTTGTGGGAAATCCATTATGGAAAGAAGCTATGCAGAAGGAGTATGACTCACTCCTACAGAACCAAACTTGGAATCTAGTTCCACGTCCACCAGAAAGGAATATTTTCAGGTGCATATGGATCAACAAGATCAAGAGGTACAAGGCTCGACAGGTTGCAAAAGGACTTCATCAGATCCATAAATATTTCTACATATTCACGAAGACTTTCAGTGAGAAAAAGTTTCATACTTTTCAAGATCGTGTTGCAGTGAAGAACACAGTTGCCTAGTAGCTGTCATTTTCTTCTTTTGATACATTATCTTTTGAGGGGGTTTTTGTTCCCACATGGTTATCCCTCTTTCCTAGTTTTTATTCAGTGTTCATTAGTTTCATTATACATGAGTACCTAAAATGGCCTAGTACCCTAGACTCATTTTTTACTCCATAGTGATGTTCATGGGAGGTGTTGGAGAAATTTATATTTTCGCACACTAGTTCAGTGGGAGTTAACTGACTAGTTCTATTTTAGATTTTCTATTTTTACCATCACTATTATACATGCATGCATTCCTAAGGAAAGCTAATTACTTGATTTATTTTCTTAATTATGGAATTTTTTTCCCTATATATGAGTGTATTCCACTCATTCTATCATTGAATTTGGTAAGCCATTCTAACAAAAGGGTCAAGCATGAGCTTGGATTGGGGTCAGCAGAGTAATCAACTCTTCTTTTTTGGTCTTAGTGTAGTGGTTTCACATATTACAGAGATCACTTGGGAGAAACCCCTCTCTGTGAGGAATCTCTCAAAGTGGTTTCAGACTTAGTTACTCTGCCCTTGCGTGAAAAATGTATTGTCGACAATTCCCCCTTTCCTTTGGTATAGTAGGGGGTACCATAGAGGTCATAATATTTTAGACTTCCTACCCAAGATGAAAGCATAAAGAAGGTGGTGTTGTACCTAGGATCAACATTGGATAGACTCACTCGAGCTCCTTGGAGGGTTTCCCACTGCTTGGTGAGGTAGCTTGCACCAGCACTTAAGTTCGTTAAGAAATTGTCAACGTAGCTTTCCCACGCATCAAAACTTGACCCCTTCATGCATCGATCCTATGATGTTGGATTCCATCACCAAGTAGCGCTTCTTTGTGAGAAGTTTTGTTTGCATGCTTGACTCCTAGATTAATTACGATGTGTTTTTTTTTCTTCTTAGTAGGCCTTAGGATTGAGTCTATGTCTAATGGAATCAAATATGGGGTCTTCCAACCAGCATCGTGTCCCATTAGCACCATTTGTTGGAATGTGTCATTTGACTCCAAACATGCCCCTATAATGTCTAGATAGTACACCAATAGTTATAGAGAATAATACAAGTGTGAAGGAGAAACACTATGGCCGTAATCATTATGAGCTTACTATGATACTAACATGATACTAGTAATGAAGTAGAAACATTGAACTAAGTAGTGTTACAAATTTATAGAACAGAGTTGGTAATTTAACCATTGATATAATCTGAGTAGTTTTATAGCTTGATAGCATCTAAGTCCCAGTGTTTCACATTGAGTAATACCATTGATTACTATAGGGTTAAAAAGAGGTTTCCATACTATTAAAACCATTGATTATGATAGGGTTAATTAGGGTAATGTCATATGTTCAAAGCAAGGTAATCATGTGGGTTAATTTGGGTAATCCATGCAGAAATAAGTGGAAGACTATATTGTTAATTTATTGAGCTTAATTTAAATTGTAGATTATTTCTTTAATTTATGAAATAATTCAATTTCAACTTAATACATTTCAATAATGAAAAATCAAAAATTGAATAGCAATAAACACATGGATCCACAATGATGCACATTAACAACATGTATACCCTAGGGAAACCCTCTATGGGGAGAAAACCCCCAACAAAAATCTTCCTTTATTGCAAATAGAATGTAATATCATGTATAGAGAACCACCATGAATTATTCTCTTGAATGAGTTTTCCAAGTAAGACTTAGACTTGACTGTATGACCTGCAAACATTGAAAAACTTTGATGTCCTTTTTTGTTTTTATAAACCAACACTACTAGAAAAAGTCTTTCACTGTCTTTAGACTCCTTTGCTTCCTTTTCTCTTTCTCTCTTACACTACATAACAATTGTGTGAATAATGAGGCTCAAATTATGTATATACTAGCGTAGGAAGGAGTGAGGAGTTAACTCGAATTAGGAGGAATAAACAAGACCTAAGAGGAATAACACCTTAAGTCCTCCTAGTTTTCTTGACCTTAAGAAGGAAAGTTAGCTAGGGTGTAGGAAATTATAGGCCCTAGCACCTCCTTCTTCTTAAAAATTTTGTGGAAAAAAAGTATCTTAAACACAATAACTAGGTAAATACCTCCAAGGAGCTAAAACTTTAGGACCCTAGGGTTTCACTACTTATTAGATTAATTTATGAAGCTAGGGAAATGAAAAGAAAGCAAATTAGCACTTTAAGTTTCTTACTTCAAGCATTAAATAATACATGCAATATCATAATCGTGTATGAGTGATGTAGGAGCATCACCAGCGAAGCACAAGCAGAAGACAACTGGGCACACTAGCACGCATTTTGAAATATTTTGAATTCCAAATATTTGTGTATTACTGTAATATCTGACAAAGTTTTTTGAGTTATGGACATCTTTAATGATCGGAGGCTGTGCCATCGTGTAAGATCGATGGGAGAATGTATTTTTCTCTAATATGAAGGATTGCAACAAAGATCTAGAGAGTTCGCTCTTATCTGTCTGACTTGAACATTTATTGTAATAAATATTTAGTAGTTCAAAGACTTTATTTCGATAGGATAGTTGTAGAGTAGTTGGAGGGAAGAACTCAAACAATCCCTTTGTATAAATCTTTGTATTGTTGTTGAGAAGAGGTCACTTATAGAAGATAGTTGATCATTTGTTGAATCTAATGTGTAGATTTCCATTATAGTCAAGTGCTGGAAGATATAGAGAAGTTGTGTATGCATGTATGTAAAGCTCATTTGAATGAATATAGCAGAGGAATATTGTTCCAAATGTGTGTTTCTATTGTGTCTAGCTGAATGAGTGAATGGTAGACTTTTTGGTTTGTTTTCAATTATTTGTTATTTATTGTTCTGGTATCAATGAATTCATTTACAAGGTTGAATTTATGAGTCACTGTGCAGAGTGAATCGGTTTCAATTGTTTCTCTTCTTTGAGCAAGTGCAAGGTGTGCATAACGTCCACAAGGGGTGCGTGATCGATTCTGTCTTGAATCGAATCTCATAAGAGGTAGCGTGAAAATTATGTTTGCAAGGAGTGTGTGACACATTTATTAGACTCATAAGCTTAGGAGAAGTAGTGACACTTTTGTCATGAAAGAGAGAAGTTGTCGGGTAACAGTCGCAAGGAGTGTGAAATCATCCACAGAGGATTCGAGTGTAGAAGAAGACTCATTGGAAGGTGTTCACAAGTTGGGATTTTGACTAAGTATTGAAGAGAATATTCATAGGAACAAGAGAAATTCGAAGAAGAAAATCTTAGCAAGGATATTAGCAGAAACTCTTCAAGGAGAAAAGTCCCTGAAGTTTCCATCAGAATCCGTGGAAAAAATTCATCCTGGAGGAAGGTGAACGATTCCAAACCGTTAGATATGGGAGAACTAAGTGGGATTTATCTGTAAGGCACCTCAACACTTCAGATTTTGGGAAGTTTGGAGGTTTGATAAAAGCAGATCCGCGAATCTTGAAGTCAAGAATTGACCTTAGTTGTTGATCACAAGGAAATAACGTGGCAACAGATTAAGGAATTCGAGAATCAGAGGTTTGAAGGTTTGTGGATGAAAGAACTATAGTATCACGAAGTCATGAAAGTCGAACTATAGTGTGGTCATCAAATCCGAGGAGACACGTGGCATAGGTCCAAAAATTCAGAGAAGAGTGCTTCAGGAAGAGATAAAAGTAGAGCTCAAGATATCCCCAAAGTTCGAATTGCGAAGGGATAGACCCACGATCATAGTCATGGTCACTTGGGGGAAAGGGGTCTGTGTAATTATAGTGATTTTGGGTAAACACAGGGACCCGAAGAGTTTCTCTGACTCAGTATCTCAAACGATCCAAGATCGGGAGGTCGAGAAACCACTTGGAGTGAAGGGCGTTTGCTCCAATGAGAAAGATAAACCATTACCATTAACATTTTGAAATTAAAAGGAAACAATCCACTTACTTTCACCAAGAATAATCATGAAATACCATGCAATATCACCATAAAACTTCAAAAAAATTGATCCAAGTGCTAAAACAAGCCTCCAAGGAGAGTTGTGCCTCACGATTTCAAACAAGTACAACCAATAGAGAAAAATTTCATACCTCCTATTGTATTAATGAGGAATGTAATATACATAACTTGCCAAAAATGTTATCGTGCAATCTTTACTTGATCAAATCCTAAAGGAAAGTAGGCTTAGATTAGTGTAACATGTAGGTGGCCATGTCACTGTCACCCCAATAGGGTACCTCTTTCTCTTTAGGAGGATTAAATCTCACTCCAAGGGAGATGTCCTAGGACCCAGTTGGTTAATGAAGGGAAATAAGACAGGGAAAAACCCACACCTCTCTCTAGGTCACTCAAATGAAAGAAGTCACTTGGTATGGTTTAAAGGGTCAAGAGGAAATTAAGGTGAATGGTACCTTCCCTTTAGCAATGAAATGACAAACATTAACAATAACAAACAATATCAATTCTTTTAATCAGTTACTTCAACATAGAAGTGTGCTACTAAAACAATCTTATGTATCAACAAAAGATAAATGTATAGCAACAATATTGTATCTAGAAATTGTGAATTATGATGACAAATAATGAGATATAAAGAATTTGCAAATGATAATACTTTTATCACTTACAATTTATAGATTATAACTCGAGACTGGTGGTATTCTATAAAAATGAGACACTCCTGAATCGAAGGGACTTATTCCATCCTACCAACAACCCCCTAGATTTCCTCTCTACATTGAGAGCTTCAAAACTCCATCCATAAAGAGTAAACACTAGCAGTTATTTTACCCGAACAACCATCATAAATATTTTTTGAACCAAAATAATATCTATGTTATTTGATGCTACAATTTGGTTTACACGGTTTGATCCAAGTGGATATTGGTGGCCACCCACCTGTTCCATATTACAACTAGCTCATCTAGGAAATTTTCCAGTTCAATATGTTTCTCTATAATGGGGACATTTCTTTATAATTGTGGGTTCTACACTTACAGGGCTGTCCTAAATCCCTACACATCATATAGGTGGATATTGGTGGCTTCCCAACTATTCCAATTGGATTATTTTGGAATTTTTCATGTTGGTACATATTTATGTACTTCCAGGGTCGTTTTTGAGGCTCTAAACAACATTTTCTTGGCTTTTCACAGTCAAATTGTAGACAAAGTCATAGTTTGGAAGCATAATGCATATTTATAAAAAAGACCTTTCCAATGGGATATCACGAGCCTAAAAAAAGGATCATATGCAAAAGTTACGACCCCGAGAAGTTAATGTACTAACTTACCCAAATGGGGCCCACATGGCATTTCATTTTTCATCTCCTAGGGTTAGTTTTTTGGATGTCTAAGGTTTTGGCATTCATGTTTATCATTAAAAATCCTTCCGAGCCTCATTGTAATCATCTTCTTATGAATGAGTGTAGCCATCACATCTCTTCTCATAGATAAAGATACCACCATTCTAGTGAGTCTTGCACTCTGTATTTTTACAGTTTCTTTACAATTCTTTCATTAATAGAAATCAAGTATTGTTGTATTTCTCTATTTCTACAAATTTCATGAGTATTTCATTGTAATATCTCTACTTTCATTTTTCTCTGAAAATAATATGGATCTTTGGTATCAGAGCATGCTTCTCTTGGTCTCTTTTCAGCACATGTCCCCGAAGAGGTCCGAGTATAGCCAGTTGGGTCTCGAGCTTGTCTCTCTTGAGGAAAATCACTCTCGCATGTCCAAGAAACCCTAGATGGTAGAAGAAAATAAAAATGGTGGAGAAGAAGATTCTATTAACCTATTTCTTAAGCAAGATCTCTTGTGATAGATGGATGAAATGATGTATAATTTTGCACACATCCTTCAATGCCTGTTGATAGCAATAGGCTCATCTTCATCAAGCGACCATTTTGAAGGAATCTATCCCTTCAAGGTACAAGTTAATTTTGATATTCTCATATTTGAGGGTTAGATAGATGCAGATTTCCTAGAAAAATGGTTGAATATATTAGAAGGTTATTTCTCTGTTCAAATTTTTTTGACAGGGAAATGATCACCTTTGCACTTCTCAAGGCTCTCCCCCATTTCAAACATTGGTGGTAAACTTACTGGGAGAAAATTTCTACATAGGAATATGGAATATATGGGGTTGAGCCTGGTAGTACTGAAAGTCACACTCAGACTTCCATGAGTGCAAGCCAAATACCCATCAGAATTTATAGATAATCATTTATATCAAGGTTACAAATGGATGACGAAAACTAATTAAAGTTGCCAATCACAGAATGCAATCCCAAAGTATAGGCCAGAAAGTAAGGCTTTAGAAAACCTCAAATCAGGATTTTAAAGATTAAATGAGGGTGGAAGATCAGATAAGAAGTGTGGAATATATCTATCATCTACATCAGGTAGCAGGATAGATATATGAATAAGACTCTATTAAATGATAACCTCTCAATACAAAGAGAAAATCTATTATATATATGCAATCATTATCACAATATAAAATATACTGAAATAAGGATGCAACCGGCTAAATGAATCATTCACTTAGCTGAAATCAACGTAAGATAACCATGAAAAGATAAAGAAAAAGACGGATTTCCATTAACAAAGTTTCTTAAATCTGTTTTACATAGTAGGAACAAAATATCTGTTATATGAAAATATCAAAACCATAGGTCTCTCCCATACCATTCCAATCTAAAAAATTAAATCAATTTTAAAAGGGTGGATCAACAAGGAAGAACAATAAGGAGGGTAGAAAATAGTGTGTAAATTCATTCCATTGGGCATGTAGTCAACACATCCTACAGATCAAATACACTTTAGCTCATACTAGACCAAAAGAAATATAATTGATGGATGGAGGTATAAGAAATATAACAAAAGGAATAATATCAACAATCAAATATCCTCTCTACAAAAATGACTTAAAATATGACTAGAATAGAGATCATGAAAGGAGGAAATTATTACAAATCATTTGCAGCCCATGAATTTCCTGCCTCATGAAAAACCATTGATCTTCAATACCTGCAATTTCATTCAATCAATATGAAAAGGTAAAATGATAATAAAGAAAACAAAATCTGATAAACAACTCTCATGAATCTCTAATGGCAGAAATGCTAATTACAACAGATCCTTTGGCTTACAATTGAGAAACTAAAATGCTCCTCCAACTCTCTTCTCTCTTGGATCATGAATCCAACCCATTTTCTCATCAAAAACCATTTAATTTATAGTGAATAATATTTATATACTCTAAGGAGGTCAAAACTAAGGAGTTAAATAGGATCCTCCTCCATTTAGGAGTCATGTTACAAAAGTTTCCAACAAAAGCCTAACAAATTCCTATTTTTGGGGGATTTTGTCTATGATGATAAATTCCTTTTGAAACAGATCATCCTGATTGATATGGAGATGGAACACATGTCCCTCATGTCCAAATAACTCCTAGAAGACCATTCGAACATTTCTTGACAAGTGGCAACCTCCAAACAAGGAGAATATCCAACAACTATGCAAAACAAAGAGTTTGCAGTGTTAGTTTGCAGTGCATTGGTGTTTTAATTATATCTATCGAATTACAAACTGAATTATGATGAAATTTGGTCAGCAGGTTAATTCCATTATCATTCTCCTCCACAAAAAATTTCAAAAAAAACGACATTACCGTTTTGGAGTTATGATCAAATGTTTAGAAGAAGCTCTGCTACAGAAAATGAGTTTGCAACGCACCTGTCTGCTAGTTCATAGCACCAGTTAGTAGAGACAAAAGGAGAAAAACATCCAAAACCACTTTCTCGACCTTCAAGCGGGATGAAAACCCTTATGGAGTACCTGATGATTCTAAGGCTGTTGTGGTTGTTGATAAGTCTAAATGTGAGTGTTTGCAACCTATCCAAGCTACAACTCTCATCCTTAACTAGTTTGCAACACCAACTCAAATATATATTGCACACTTTGAGGAGGTTATTAGTTAATGGTATGACATAATCCCTATAGAAATGGTTAAATTGTAGGCTATGAAAACCATAAATCCTCCTTGACATGATCAATATTATGTGTTAACAGATCCCACTTGGGATTTTTTTGTGGATAAGGTCAAGGAACAATACTACCCTATTGATAACTTTGAACATCAGTACATGAGATGGACCACACTATGACAAGAGAAGAGCCAAACAGTGTCAGATTTCACAAATAATTTCGATACCTTTCACACCAGGATGGGTATCAAAGACTCAAAGCAACATCTAGTTCTAAAATATAGTGGGGATATGCATAGGTACATCCAAACCAAAATGGATTTACTAAACATCTCAACATTGGGAGTTTCCTATCGATATGCTATCAAAATCGAGCAAAAATTTAGGCACCAGAACAAATGGGAATTCGGGTCTACAAATATGCAACAACCAAAGCATGGTAAAGATGGCCCTAACCAACATCCTCTAGAAAACCAGTCCAAGTCACATGACAAGAAGAGTAAAGGAAAGATGAAGAATGATGCTAGGAAGTGGTGTGACTTCCAAACAATTCCCTAGAACAACAACGATGAATGTCGCTTGAAACATTCATTGGTGGTCGAGTTCAAATACACGAAGTCGAACCCTGATTCAGAATCCGATACAAAAAATGTTGAAAAGAGAAATATCATCAATGATGACCCCATTGGTATTTTCGCGACTACAATAATTCAACCAGAAGACCCAATAGATCCTGAAGAGGGAGAGTGCCTCCTCCATTCACAGATGTGGGTGAAGGGGACCCCGTTGCATTTAGTTGTTGACAATGGAAGCCAGAAAAACCTCATCTCAGCTAAGATCGTCAAACAATTAGGGTTGTCAACAACACCACACCCACATCCATACAACATTGGGTGGATTCACTAGGGATGAGATCTCTATGTGAACCAGCAATGCCGCTTGTCCTATGGCATCCAACCCTTCAAGGATGAGGTAGTCTATGATGTTTCCCCTATTGATGTTTGTGATATTGTTTTGGGCCACCCATATATATGGAAGAGTCATGTTATCTATCAGTCTAGACCCCGTAGTGTCATCATGACTGTGGGAGGTAATCTATATAGGATACCATAGGTAGTTTCAACTATTGTTCCACCAAAACAATGTCGCAAGGTAAACTCTCATATTGCAAAATTCATCATCTTCATAGTCTGTTCAAAGGATGCAAAAAATACCACTACAACCACTGTAGCCTAAACACCTTCTATCCAACAAAAACATATTTTCAAAGAGAAAGAAGATATTGTTTCTTCACCTACAATGGTTCCTACACAATGGCCCTTCAAACCCAGAGACAACAGGATGGTGGAATAGATTCAACCCCACCAACAACAAGTTCGTGAGAGCCTTCCACACACCAAGCAACGCAACTTCTCCAACAAGGAACGCAACTCACCAAGATTGAGGTTCAGAAAACACTTTCCCCTCTTCCCCAGGCACTCAACCCATTGTAGACCATTCCTTCCTAAGGGGGTAGGATTGGTCTAGGTGGATATTGGTGGCCACCCACCTATTCCATATTCCAATTGGATCATCTAGGAAATTTTTAATTCAACACATTTCTCTATAATAGGTACATTTCTTTGTAATTGTGGGTTATACACTTACGAGGCTATCTTGAAGCCCTACACAAAATCCAAGTGGATATTTGTGTCCTCCCAGCTATTCCAACTGGATTATTTTGGAATCTTTCATGTCAGTACATATTTGTGTACTTCCAGGGTCGTTTTGGGGCTTTAAACAACATTTTCTTGGCTTTCCACTATCAAAATTTAGACGAAGTTAGAGTTTGATGACATAATGCATAGTTCTAAAAAATGCATTTCCAACAAGCTATCATGTTCCTAAAAAAGAGATCGTATGCAAAGGTTATGACCCTGGGAAGTTAATGTACTAACTTACGCAAATGGGGCCCACTTGAATTTTGGCGTTTCATATCCTAGGGTTAGGTTTTTGGATGTCTATGGTTTTGGCATTCATTTTTATCATAAAAATGCCTTCAGGGCCTCATTGTAATCATCATCTTGCGAATGACCGTAGCCATCACATCTCTTCTCAGAGATAAAGTTGTCACCATTCTAGCAAGTCTTGCACTCTGTATTTTTATAGTCTCTTTAAAATTATTTCATTAATAAAAATCAAGTATTGTTGTATTTCTCTATTTATGGAAATTTTCATTAGTATTTCATTGTAATATATCCACTTTCATTTCATTCCTAAAATAATCCGAATCATAGTTTCTTTTATAGACACTCCCTAAGCCTCTTATGTTAGAACAAAGCACAATCATTTTGTACCCTTGGAGTGGAAATTTCCTCCTCTATCGGCCCCATGAATAGTCATTTGTTTGCATGATAAGACTTCCCTTGTCATCTTGACGTTGGAAATTATCTAGATGACATAATCAAACATTGATTTGATGCCTTCTCAATGATAAATGTAGTGGAAAATATTTCCTCTTCGCTCTCTTCTTCCTCATCTCGTTCTCTTAACATCTTATATAATTTTCTATCACATATTGTTTTTTGTGGGGGGGTATACTTATTCTAAAATCAATTTATCTAAGCTATCAGACTATGAGGGGTGTATCTATGACATGAAAATCGACCATTAATTGAACTTGGACTCTTCCATGTCTACTTAGGGGATTTTGAATCCAATTTTTGTCACTCAAAATTAGCATAAAACAAAGTTTGAAATAGAGGAACTTTGATAGAAAACAAAAAATAGCTTCTTTAATCACTTAGCAGCATTCCAATGTGGTTAAGTAAATTAGTTGAGGTGATTATTTTATTGTATCATTTTATATATCTCACTATATTCTTACAATCCTGGCTAACTATACATATGATTTGATTGACTGAAGGTACAACCAAACATGTATCTTTCATATATTGATTCCTTGAGTGAGGTAAGCTCATGAAAAATAAAGGGAAACACGATTGCATCTAGTATATCACATGATACACAAAAAAGGACCACTAGAGGTGAAAAGGTTAGAAGAAAATTTTGTAGACACATGGAATGTTTTCTTGCTCAAGGAGGATCGTGTTATTATAATGATGAGAGAATAGGAGACATAGAGGTGCCACTTAGGTACAAGCATCTACTGAAAAAATGCTTACCTAACAAACTACCTCCATTAGACAGTGACTTCATTGTCAACAATAGGACATATCACATTGCACCATCCTCCATGCATGGCCTCGGGTTATTTTCCATGGATGGAATAATTGTAAAATACAATACAGTAACTGAATTGATGGACTATGTTGGACTGTGTTACGATTTTAATCATTGAATGTGGGTGGTCTAGTACATGCAAAGTATGTGAAGATATGCACTCGCCGCAAATTATACACAGCTAATAAACCACAATAAAAATAAGGTAGAAACTATCTATATTGATAGAATGCCTAAAGATTCTGGTAATATCATATGGTTTATAAATAGCACATGTTCCAGGAAAACAAAGAGGCAACTCAATTGCATATATGAGGGATGTGAAGGGAATCGGGTAGTCATTTGTGCAATAAAAAAAGATAGCTCTCGAGGAAGAGTTATTAGCGGATTACCATTTGAGTTGAATAGAAACATCGACTAATAGTGTGTGGGTACTTATGCAACACCTCATTAAGAAACCTCTACTTATTGAAATATATTATTTGTATTTTTAACAATGTTTGAAATATTTTATGGTCCCAATTTTATAATAATGTGGGAGGTTGATTGTGGAAAATTGTCAACCGTAGAACATGTAAACGATTAACAATTTCAATGTACAGTTAATTCAAATTTTCTTATTTATTTATATAATTTAATTTGTGTGGAAACCAATTTTTTGCTATCTTTAACGATTTTTTAAATGTTTCAGGATTGTAATTATATTAAAATGTGGCAGGATGATTGTGGAAAAGGGGAAGCTGCATAACATGTAAACGATTAACAAATTTGACTTTTATTTTACATGAATTTTATTATTTGTTTATATAATTTTATTTGTGTGACAATTATTTATTTCATTTGTTTATATAACTAAAATAACATTTATTTCATTGAAATAGGTAGTATGTGATGCAGACCCCCTACCTCAGCAGGGTCCATTGACCTCCCGGTCTTTGGATCGATCTTCTTTCGGATTCGATGGCTATCGATCCTCTGCGCTAGATCTGATAGCCCAGATCTAATATTCTACTCGTCTCCCAGGGACTAAACCCTGTTCACGTATCCTTGATCCAGTGGCTCTCATTCCACTACGCTCCCGATCTAACGGTTGGCACGTTTTCACAGTTTCACGTCTCTGGGAGTCGAAAGACTCTCCCTCTTATGTTTCCCAGTACACGAAATGCTGAAAAACTTAAACCAGGTGCACCTTACTTCGAGACCAACAGATGTTGATCCATGCCTCCAGATATGACAGCTCAGATTTGAACATCTCCTATGCACTCCTCCTATCTGAACACTAATCTAATGGTCCAGATCTCATCTTCGCAGCTGATCTAATGTCAGTTGTGCTCTTCCTCCTGAACTTTATTGGCTTTTTGACTTAGAAGATTTTCTAAGTCTTGAAGGTCTCAACCTTTGACTCTTCCTCTTGCAAGCCCGGTTCCTTTGGGTCTCGTCCGCGTTATAGAAACACTCCCCCTCCTGATCTTTGTCAACTCAAACACCTTGAAAGGTTTCCTTTGTGCACACTCTTCTTGCGCTTTCTCTTCTAAGCTTCTGGGCTTAGGACAAGTCCACTCTCGCACACTCCTGGTGCTACTGAGTATTTCGCTAAACTCATATCTGAGAAGTTTTCTTGGAAAGAAAACTACCTACGCCTGCCTGGCATTCTTCTGCTCGATGGACACTTTGTAGAGCCTATAGAGCATTCAACAACTCTATGATTGTCTTCTCTTCGACACTTTCCTTTCCTCAGAACTCAAAATAGAGTTCTCTAGTGCACTCTATGCACTCGCTCAATGCCCTCTCGGCAGATATCTACAAAACCTTCAGTAGTTCTGTCTTCCCTGAACTCGAAACAGAGTTCCTTCCTGTGCAGTCCTTTCACCTCTGCTGACGAAGGTTCAACGCTATCCCTCTTGAGATTTCCTAAGGTTACCTCTCCTCTGTCAACACACACCTTGCAGACTATGTGCATTCCTTGCACTCGAAAACTCAAAGATGAGAAGAAATTGAAACTTCTGAATTAATTCACTAGTTATGCATTTAAAACATGAAATGCATAAAAACATGCAAACAAAAACAGACAATTCATGGCAGGAAAAACTGCTCTTCTATTAATTTATAAATGCTTATACAAGGGTTTAGAAAGGTTGGACTGTAACAAGTCTCATCTCTCTCTCGATACCTCTCTACTCTGGTCTCTCCTCCTATCTCTCCCGAGACCTATGTCCTATCACTCCCTCTAATTACAAAGAGGGCTCTCTCAAGCTTATCCTCAACCTCACCATCTCTGAGCTATCACCATCACAGAGCGGCTCCTACGGATACATTACATAAATGGATGCCTAGTCTTGACTACGTCCTGGGATTGTTGTAGGAAACCATTAAAGGAAACCTCAACCACCACATGTACAAAGGCGTGGTCTGGCATTAAAAGCCTTACAACATTTATTGAAATTTTGAATTTGAAAATTGAGAGGGATGCGCCTCTCCCTTTCTCCATTAAATGCATGCGGGATGTGCTGGCTAGCTAGCACACTGCTAACATGGAGCGATGCTCCTGCATCATACTCCTCAGCTGGAAAAATCATGATCTCCAGATCATGAGCTCCTCTTCTCTAGTGTTGAAATCCACCTAGATCCCAAACTTTCCCTTGGAGTTGTCCATCTACTCCTTTGCTTCGATGTTGTTGTTTTTGTTGCTGCCCTGTTGCTCTTGCAAGCTCCCTTCTACTCAACTTCTCATTGCTAGCAGTCTCTGCTGCTAAACTCAACATCAGCCTTCTGATTTCTTCAATTACCTTGTCCAGTTGCTCCAGTGGCTGGCTCCTTGTATGCAGTCTTCTCTGTCGCACTTCTGTCTTCTTAATGGGAAGATCTACTCGATATCCCCTACTATATTTATCTCTCTTTGTGGCACTAAGTGGCCACTCTGCTGCAGACTCTAGCTCTACAGTCTTCTCACTGAACTGCTACTCAACTTCTTCTTGTGGCAATTCTGCTGCTGCCATTTCTCCTGCTCGCATACTTCCATCTTCTTCCATCTTCTCCCCAGGCTGGTATGTTCCACTACCTACTTCCAACTTAGCCTATTGTATGTGAAAACTTTGCACCATCACCCTCCTTTCTAGAGATTCCAATTCTTCACACAGGTCAGCAAAATCCATGCTGGCTGCTTCCTCTTCTTCTTCTTCTTCTTCTGCTGCTTCCACTAGTGCAGTGATTTCCTGTCCAACTTCCTGGATGAAAATTTTGAGCCATTATGTTGAATGCTTATCTTCTTCTTCTTGGGAAAATGTCAATTTCTACTCCATTTCTTCCTCCATGACAATTTCTTCTAGTTGTCCTCCTACTGTTGATGCATCTGCAACACACGCTCTGGCCTCAACTGGATTGCTTGGTAGGAACACCTCTATTCCTCCAATGATCATAATTCTCTTATGATTCTCTCCTGTCAACACTCCTTGTTGATTTGAACTCTCTTTTTAGTTCATGAGACTTTCAGACATTCTCATCTCTTTCCCCTTGCCCACCTAGAAATTTGGGAATTTTCTGCTGCCTACCTGGTAGTCTATGAGATCATCTGATCCCATCTCATTGCCCACTTGGAAATCTGAACTTTCACCACTACCCCCTTGGCAGTACGCGATACCTTCCACTGATCTATTTCCATTGCCCACCTGGAAACTTGAAAGTCCACTTCTGCCCACCTGGTAGTTTATGAGATCCTCTATTAATCTCATACCATTGCCCACTTGGAAATATGAATTCCCATGGTTGTCCTCCCAACAGTCTATGAGATCCTCCAATGATATCATTTCATTGCCCACCTAGAAATTCGAAAATTGATCCCTTCCCTACTGGCAGTTTATGAGATCTAAAATTGATCCCTCTTCCTCATCACTAAGGGTTTCTCCAACTTTTGTCTCACAGATGCAAAACAACTCTGTGTCACTGAGTCTTTCAGCATACCTCAGCCACTTCCTCAACTCTTGTTGCTATTTCCTGTCCAACAACTTTTGAATGGGCCATTTGGCTTTCTTGTTCAGAGGCCATTCGTACCTCCATTGTACTTTTGCCTCCTGCTGCATTTTCAATGTCAGTTGTTCCATTCTCTCTCTTATCTCAGCAAGTTCCTTGTCAATATCTGCTTTACTCATCTGTTGGTGGTCTCCTCTTCCACCACACTCATGGCCTTCAACAACCATTTCCATCTTTCACCTACCCTCCTGGCAAGTGTATGGATCACTCTACGTATGAGAGCATCTCCATGTCCTCCTATAGCTCACCTGGTTGTCTATCATTTGTTGCACACCTTGCAACAATTTCCATAGAGAATCATTACTTTGTCTCCTCCTTCACCTACTGTCTCCTTCACCTAAACTCTATAGACGAAAATATCAGCTCTGATACCACTTGATGGTATCAGACTGTATCCCTTCACAGTCCTCCTCTTGTCTATGATATGCAAACAAAAAATCTGTTGGCTCTGATACCACTTGATGGTGTGTATCAGAGTATTTTATTTATCTATTCTTCCTCCCTCTGCCTATAGTCTATAGAAAGAAAGTGGATTTTATACCACTTGATGTAGACCCCCTACCTCAACAGGGTCCACTGACCTCTCGGTCTCTGGATCGATCCTCTTTTGATCTGAAATCACCCTCCTGTTCTCTACTAGAACCCTTTGAATGAATAAATAGGTCCCTTATTGAAACCCACCTATGTTTCTGAGCACTAAGCGCAAGCTTCACCCCCACGTGATCACTGACTGTGAGCACAAGCCTTGTCCAAAAGACGCTCATCGTGTTTCATGATTTCGCGAGTCGGGACTTCCTGTTCCACGACTCCTTCACTGTTGAACTCTCGGTTTCCAAAATGATGAAAAGGGATTAAATCCATAGCTGGCTCCTCCCTTAATGCTCGACCATGCAAACACTACCAGTGACCACGATCCACTTTTCAGAATTTCGTAATTCGCAATTTCACAATTCTAGCTGCAAACGATTCTAGGTCCTTCGAACTCTCGGGTCCTGAAATGTCGAAAAGGGCTTAACGGGCTTTGGCTCCTCCCTTAGCCTCCATCCACATGACCACCACTTTGTGTCCATGCACTTAACGCCAAAGCACTACCGTCTTTCGCAATTCAAGGAATCGCGATGCAAGCGTTCCCCTCCTGAGCTTTGTCAACTTAGAAACCTCGAAAGGTTTCCTCTATGCACGTTCTTCTCACGCTTTCTCTTCTGAGCTTGTGGGCTTAGGGCAAGTCCACTCTCTCACACTCCTGGTGCTACTGAGTATTTCACTAAACTTAGATATGAGAAGTTTTCTTGGAAAGAAATCTCCCTATGCCCACCTAGCATTCTTCTGCTCGATGCACACCTTGCAGAGCCTACAGAGTATTCAACAACTCTGTGAGTGTCTTCTCTTCGACACTTCCCTTTCCTCAGAACTTGAAATAGAGTTCTCTAGTGCACTCTATGCACTCGCTCAATTCCCTCTTGGCAGAGCTCTACAGAACCTTCAGTAGTTCTATCTTGTTTGAACTCAAAACAAAGTTCCTTATTGTGCACTCCTTGCACCTCTGCTGATGAAGGTTCAACACTATCCCTCTTGAGCTTTCTTGAGGTTACCTCACCTCTGTCAATGCACACCTTGTGGACTATGTGCACTCCTTGCACTTGGAAACTCAAAGATGAGAAAAAATTGAAACTTCTGAATTACTTCACCAGTTATGCATTTAAAACATGAAATGCATAAAAACATGCAAACACATACAGACAATTCATGGCAGGAAAAACTACTCTTCCATTAAGTCAGAAATACCTATACAAGGTGTTTACAAAGACTGGACTGTAACAAATCTCGGCTCTCTCTCGAGACCTCTCTGCTCTGGTCTCTCCTCCTATCTCTCCCAAGACCTCTGTCCTATCACTCCCTCTAATTTCAAAGAGGGCTCTCTCGAGCTTATCCTCAACCTCACCGTCTCTGAGCTATCACCATCATGGAGCGGATCCTATGGCTACATTACATCAATGGATTCCCAGTCCTGACTACATCCTAGGCTTGCTGTAGGAAACCATTAAAGGAAACCTCCACAACTACTTGTACAAAGGCGTGGTCTGGCATTAAAATTCTTACAACATTTATTGAAATTTCAAATCTCAAAATTGAGAGGGCTACGCCTCTCCTTTTCTCCATTAAATGTGTGCAGGATGTGCTGGCTAGCTGGCACACTGCTGACATGGAGCAATGCTCCTGCATCAGTATGTAGGCCATGATGATCATGATCCCCTCGACGAGGATGAGTTGTATTCATCCCCTGATCCAATGGTAATGATTAAAAAGAAGATCATTAAAACGAACAAGGAACTTTCTCGCTTGTTAGAACATGCAGATCTAACTCTTGACATCGTAGAAAGGACCAATCTAGCTATGACATAGCTTAGGACATATCAAGTAATAACCATAATTTAAAGTGATTTTTTTTATGTATTGATAAGCTCAATTATTATAGTTTGTTTTTTAACTTTTACATTACGTTATGAAAAAACATTTTCTTTTTTATATAGATATATTTGGAGCCTGTTCATCTTGGTGTTGGTAGTAGTGGCATTGGAGAGATTCCACAAAGTCTTGACATGAGCCATCATATAATTTCTAGATTGTTTACTTCTCCATATTCCACACATTTAGATGGAAACCATGAAACACACTAATAGATATTCACACAGCAGCCAAGCTCTAGTAGAGGTGGTGACATAGATGAGAGTGATGATGTGGTTGATATGGGTGCATTTCCTGTAGCTATACATGTGACCAACATGGGGACCCTTCTGTGCACATTTTTGGTTGATGATGATGGAATTCCATTAAAACAAATAAGACTCCTAGGTAGTTTTTCATATTTTAACTATTTTATGTTGTCCATCTCAAACATAAATCATCGAGATTATTGTTTTTAAATTAATGATCATATATTTTTGCGTGTAGGAAAAGACCATTTTTATATGCACATGGAGATTAAGGCCTTGTTTATTTTTGGCACAACCGTACGCACAAGGTGGAATTGCTAGAATTCCAACCTCAAAAAAAAAATTTTGGATTATCTTAAAGGCCACTTTGGAGTAGAGACCTTCAATAAAAACAAGGTCGCCTCTACAATGGGAGGATATTTAAAATATATGAGGTATGTCCATAGATGGAACTTGGCAGTCAATCCTAGGTATGAGTGGCCTCCATCGATTCGAGAGATGGAGTGGAAGGTGCTCATTGATGATGCAAAATAAAATAAATTAAGAAAAAAAGGAGAACAAATAACTGGTACCCAAAGGTAAATTACAATATTTTGAATTCAATACCTTAATTTTCTTTAGATCTAAATAAAAGTGTGGTATATAACATACTTGAAACTTTTGATGATAGGTTTCCTGACACCTCGAAGGAAACCAGAGCAAGGATTTCCAAACATGGCCAGCACAGGCTAGGCCATGGTGGCTACTCGAGGTTAGAGTCACGAATCATAAGTACCCAAACATATTAACAATAGTATTTATATTTCCTTAAAACTTTCAGGCAATTGCATCCAATAACATTAAAAATACATAATCTTATGCAATGTAGGGTGATGACTTTGGAACTGAAACCACAGAGGAATATCTTTGAAGTGGTTACAAGTAAAACTATAAATATGACGTTGATCATAGGAAAAACATGGGGCATACCACACGATCCCATTTGCAGGATAAGGTAAATAAAAATCATCCCACATTAACCTTTCATTACTTTTAAACTACATAAATATTTTATATCATCCATAACTTTAATGTATTACTTTGTTTTAATCAGGGGAGCAACACTATCAACGAAAACATTAGTACTGGAAAACAGTGCATTGATAATGCAACATAGCCAGAAGATTAGGGTGCAACCCGACAATGTTCCTGTGACTGAAGCCCACGATGGTAAAATGGATTTATATTAATCATATACTTAATAATTTCATACTTATAAATTTTGTACTTCTATTCTTTATTACTTATACATTTACGGTTTTTTCCTTATATATTTTGTCATTTCAATGTCTGAGAATGTCGTAGTTGAGTATCCTTGACCTAAATATTAGGAGTACACGGAATCCATTCCAATGGTGCCCACTAGTGGACCAGGTAAATAATTACATTGAAAATGTTTTTTTTAATATTAATGAACTATTTCAATGATATTTAAAAATTGGCCAGATAAATTTAATATTTTTTTTTGTAGGCAATGGCCCCTCAAATAAATACCCACACCATGGGTACGAGACAAGGAATTTGTGATGTCAGAGCATTGAAGCAACATCATTTGTTGAAGAGCCCCTAGAAAATGAAGACATGGAGGATAATGAATTACTTAAGAACTAGAGTAGAAAACTAAAGAAGACTAAAAGAAATTTATGATGTTTAATAATTTTATAAGATAGATCGATGTATATTATATATCATACATTTGGAACATATTTTGTATGATAGTTATCATTTATAAAAAAAAAAAAAATTATGACATATTCCTTTGAATGATAAACCTCATTTATAGATTTACAGTCACTTTTTATCAATTTTGAATATTTTAAATGCATATTTTTTATTAGAGTATAGATTGGGTATTTGGAAATTTAGAGTGATGTGAAGGGGGGCGAGAGGGGTCATAGGATATTCCACCTTCACGTGGTTGGCGCTTTTCAGTAGAGAATAATTTATTGGAGTCGTTTATTCTGGAAGAAAACCTCTCTCATTCCAACGGAGAAAAACCATAGTCAATGTTGACTTTGTTGTTTCTCCTTCTGATCAAGGGATGTTTGCTCCAAGATCAAATGACTCCAATAAATTATTCTCGAAACCAGGAGGATCTTATTTAGGACATCACATGTGATATGCAAATTCCTTCTATATACAGTTTTCATGATATGTGATTCATCATTGTTGGATGCTTACATGTTTAGAATACTAATTGCAATGAATCTTTCTACATTTGATCAAGTTCATTAATTAGTTATCAATATAACTAATTTTTCTTATTGTCTTTTGTGCACAATTTTTTGTAAGTTTCAGAAGAAGCAATCAAGAATAAGTGAAATCACTTCAAGCTATAGATCTACTTCAAATATAGGACCTTAGGTAAGTTCATCATGTTTTCTTTCTCAAAAGTTAGTAACTTTGATCAGATTGGTTACAGATTCTTCGATTATCATTGTTATTATTTGTTACATACAAATAAAGTCATATTTCAATGTCTATACTTTTGGATATAAATATGAAGGGTGTTAAGATACATAGTGATAAGAGGTTTTGTATATCTCTCTTAACCTTTTTTTAATTCAGTATATGATTTTTTTTTTGTCTTTTTATTTATTTATTTTGGTTACATCTCATATTTTCCTTCTCTTTTGTTGTTTTAATGGCTATTCATAAATACATATATGTTATTAGTTTAATGGTAGATTGTGATTCGTATGGAGTAAATGGTGTTGTTTCTTTAATGGTTATTCATAATTCCATCTATCGCATTATAAGTTTTATTGAGTTTTAGTAAATAGTGTTGTTGCTTGATATATTCAATGTAAAAGAAAGATAAGAACAACCAAGTGTTTTCATATAAAATAAATCTTTATAATGTATTCAAGACAATAAAAAAGATACTAAGAATTTATTTTTTTCCACATATAAACTTGGGGCAATAAGAACATCAAGACTAATAAACTTTCCATTAAAATGTATGCCACAAACAAAACAATCGTGAGCTCTAAGTACTATTTTGGGGAAGCATGTTGTTTTATGTAGAAGAAAGCAACAACATAATTTGGATGAATGTCACTCAATTGTAAAGAGATAATATCACATCAACTTGAAGGAAAAAAAGTGTAAGGAACCTCAAAGAGAGAATTCTAATCCAAAGTAAATCTCCATGAAATTAAACCAAATTGTTGTGTTGGTTTTGTCACATGGGTGAGAAAAAAACAACACCTACTTTCCCAGTTAAGTCAGCTAAACAAGATATAAAGTTGTGAGCTGATTATATAATCAAACATGCATGACACAAGGAAATAAAAATAAAAGGAAACAAATGTTAGAAAAACTTGTAAGAACTAAAACCATGAAAAAGGAAAATGGAAATCATATAGCTACCAATGGATCAATGTATTAATAGGCTAGCATCGTAGAGAAAGGCAAGGACTTATGAATCCCCTCTTCCTCCTTGGGGGGGATCTTGAGTTCCCTAATAGATATCTCTTCTCTTCATACAATGGAAAGTAATAATGGTGAAGAAATACAATGCCAATCCTCTCAAGAGGTGAGTGGAGTGGCCCTTGCTATAGTGCTTGAATGATTCAAAGGAAAATGAGGATTCTTGAAGAAAAATTCTTGCAACATAACAATAACTTGATATTATTATTTTCTTAGCACACCCATGGAACATATTTATTGTATCCATTCATGGAAAGATATAACTAGTTCATAATGTTATCAAGGAGCCTCTTAGGGTAATTCCTATCCCTTGACCAACCTCCAAGCTAGATTTCGTTTAGATCTGAGTGTCAAATCGTGTTGGAGGTTGGGATGGAAGTGGTTGAGAGGCCAAAAAGATTCATAAATTTGTTGTTCATGATAAGTGAGTCAGTTTTCTCGTAGACATACGTGCATCTTGTGCATTATGTTCACAATGCACAATTAGGGTTGTGTTAGCCCGTGCATTCTACGCATAGTGCGCACGCTTCCTTTGGTGAATTTGCGCACTTTGATTTATGAAAAAAGTATATAGTTTTATGCCCTTTTTGATGGATTTTGATGTTATAGTTGTACTAATTTTTTTTGGAATTGATGTCTTTCTTTTACCGTTGTTTGTAATGTTGTGGATGATTTTGCAGTGATAATAGATGTCCCTTGATGTGTGAGGTTAGGAGCATATGTATAACTGAAATTCATCAATGTTTCTTTTGTTGATGGTGCCATTGTGTTGGTAGAGTCAAGAGAGGAACTACAAGAGTGATCCGCTATAGGGAGAGGGAAAAATGTGGGAACCAAGCCTTTCTCTAGGAAGAAAATAAAATATGTATACAAATGAGGTGGGCATGCCCCATACTCGTGTCATGAAACAAAAATGTGGGATTGTAACTGAAGGTGTATGATGATGTCGATAGATGCAGCGCCCTTGGGGGTGGTTGATAACAAAAAATGATAGTTCTGAATGGTGAATTGGATCTCAATTGAGTAATGGATGACAGTAAGAAGTTTCAATGACTCGTAGGCATTGATGGCCTATCAAATTCGCAGGTCTTTGGATGGTATGGAAAACTGCAACGGTTTCATAGTAAGACCCACCTTAACATGAGAGTTTGTTGAAGTAGAAATTTATGGGGGTCAACGGAATCAGAAACAAATGATGACTCTCTTTGTTTCGTCTGAGACTCATCATTGAAAAATTAATGAGGGTCAAGATACTGCCACCCCTATGGAAACTGTGTTGATGTCGATAGGAAGGAGACGTGACGTCAAGAAGAAAAGGGCGTCCTGAAATACACTAAGTAATATGTGATATCAGGTATTGATGGGTAACATGGATGAATTCAAGACACTATGGTACTCAGGACTTCCCTTGGTTTGGGTTTTGAAGGATGATTGGCAACAATCGTAAAACTAGATCTAGTGTCAGGGGGACAACTAGACATGGGGTTAAATTGTGCTGGAGGCTGAAAAAGTAGGTGAACTCGGAGATCGTGGTTACATGGATTTGAGATACTCGGGGTTTTTCAAAGAGGTGTATATGAAAAAGGGTGGATTCCACAACCAAGGGAGGCATTGGTTTCTTTTCCAGGTAAAATAAGGCCATTGGGGATGACAACAAAAAAAACTATGTATATGATGGAAACAAACACTTTATACAATTACCAAATGAATAAAGAATAATTTGGGTTGAGTATACAGATACAGAAATGGGTGCCCCTGTGAAATATGGCTTGTCCTATTTAGGGAAAAAAAATTTAAAAGATAATTGATGGAGGGTGGGGGCCCTATGGGCGGGTTTCTATATTAGGTAAATGGATGGAGGACAATCTACAGATGGGAAAATTGATGGTGGATGATATGGAGGGCTAATGGAACTACAATGGAACAGTCAACATAACCAAGTGTAGGATGATATGACCCTAGAGTCCACTGGGAAGGTTAGGAATATGATAAGAAGAAGTATGGGGTTCATTCTCGAAAGTGAAAAAGCTATCTGGACTCCCAATTGTAGCGGGTGATAATAGCATGAGCGTTAAGTTTCCAAGGGGAACTATGAATGGGAAAAATCATGTGGGGGGATAGTGTTATTGATTTATAGTACCAAAATGTGGCAGAGGTAAAGGTACTGCAGAGCCAGATGTAGGGAGCCTAAAGGAAACGTTCAGAGGGTGTGACTGTGGTATGCAATTGTTTTACAGAGGGAGTAATTGCATGATAGTGTCGAACATATACCTAAAGGGATTGTAAGATTGCTTAACAAGTACATTCACATAAAAATCCAAACACCTGACGTGAACAATATTTGATGATAAATAACATATAACAACTATTTGATAAAACTGAAAGTGATCATGCATACCTGAACGTGGCGTGAAAACAAAATTCTCCTCCTGGGAGAAGTGCAAATGATAACCCGAGGAATATGAATGTGCATATGGTTGGATTAGGATCTCGTGGTTGGTAACAGTTCAAAAAATAGAGGCTCTGGGCTCCTGTACTAGAATGTGGAAGTTCGGAAAAATGGATTATATATGGATGGTGGGCCCACAATGCCACCTAATTTGCACCGACACTATTGTTGATCTAGAGAGAGTGTTGTGAGGTGATTTCAGAGATTATGAGAGCTTGGTGGTGAATGCGTCAGTGGTCAAATGTAGAGAGGTGGCACCAAAATTTTTGTGTACGAAGGTAGAAGAGAAGGTTGCCATACTAGGGGTCATCTGAGGAGATGAAGAAGAGGTGTTCATTAGGGAAATATTCATTTATGGGGAAATATTTGGCATCTGAGGGAAAATCCATAATAATTCCAGCTAAGACAAGATCTTTCTTTATTTTGGGAGTGGAGAACTATAGATTTTACTCTTGAAGGATAATGATCCATCGGGAAAATTTGTCATTGATCTACCGTCAGTTGAGCAAGTACTACATGGGGTTGGAATCTGCAACAAACTTTGTAGTTTGAAGTAGAATGTAATGACATAGTTTTTGGACTGTGAGGACAACTGCTAATGCATTTTTTTCATCATGATTATATTTTAATGGTGGTCCTGAAAGTTTTTTACTAATGTAGTAAATCACATGTTCATTCCCATCATCCCCTAATTGGAAGAGGACTCCTATGACTAAAATAGTAGAGGCTGGTAAGTAGAGGATGTAACCATGATCACAGTCTATGGGACTAATCAAAGGGGTATTGGATAGGGACGATTTTAAATCATCAAAAGTTGTTTGAGCATGTTCATCCCATCAAAATTGGATATCATGGTGCAGTAAGTGGAGAAAACCATGTGAGCGAGTAGCATAGTCTAGAAAAAAGTGACGTAAAATGTTGGCATTGCCTTGTAGGATCTGTAGTTGGCGTAAAGTCTTAGGTGGTGGAATTTCTATGATAGCTTGGAACTTGAGGGGGTCCACAGTGATGTCATGTTGGGAGACAATGAACCTAAGGAGGCACCCGAAAGTGACGTAGAACACACTTGAGGGGGTTCAAGCAGATATTATATTGGTGATGTCGTTGAAAAACAATGTGTAACTCGTCTAAATGTTGGGTTCGTTTTTTGGATCGAGTACTGAGGTCATCCAAATAAGTAATAATGATGCAAGAAAGATCATGAAAAACATAGGTCATGGCCTATTGGAACATAGCACCAACATTTTTTATCCCAAAGGGCATGATGCGATAAGAAAAGGTGCCCCAAGGGGTTGTAAACGAGATTTTGTATTGATCTTCTAGGTGGATTTGAATTTTATTGTAGTCGAAGAACCCATCCATAAAGGAAAGTGCCTCGTGATCGGCACAATCATTGATTATTTGGTAGATGAAAGGGATTGGGAAGTTGTCTTTGGGATAAGTATGGTTGAGGTCGCAAAATTCTGTGTAGACATGAATCGTTCCTTGTTTTCTGTTAACGGGGATGGGGTTTGAGACCCAAGAAGTGTATGCAATGGGGAAAATGAACCCGACAACGCGTAATTTGTCAATTTTGTCTTTGATAACCGCATCTTTGGATGGGTAGAGGGGGCATTGATTTTGACGAATAGGGGTGATATCTAGCCATGTGTCGATTCAATGTTGGACTATAAAAGGATCGAGGCCAGGCATATCCATATATGAATAGGAAAACATATCTCGCTATTCCTCAAAGAGAGATTTGTAAGCAATGATTTCTTCAGAGGAGCATGCACCACTAATGGTGATCTCTTCTGCGATGTCTGGTTTAATGGAAATGTCAATTTTGATGGTGGGGGAGATGTTCACCATGTTTCCTTCTTCAAAATCATCGGGGGCAGGAATAAGGTTTTTGAACCAATCAATATTCCCTGGAGGAATAAAATCCTTGGTTTTGACTGTGCACATGGAGGCTTGGTCATGAAGGTGAAATACGTCTTGTTAGAGAAAAAGTGCTCGATGATGGAGCAAATTGCATGGGAAATTAGGGGTAGTCAGTTCTTCCAAAATGTCTTCGTTGCAGTGGAAAATGCGAGAATACAGAGGATCCTAGGAGATGGTAGAGGGAACTATCAATGGAGAAGTGTCATTCACCTCAGGGGATAAGCATGTAGAAGGGATATCGTGTACGGGGTTAGATGGATTGGTTGACATAAATCAAGTGCAAGACATTGTGGATGATAAAATGTGGTGGGAGGAAAGATCTCATATGGTAGATTTGTCAGAGAATTGGGAGGATTTGGGGGAATGTCCTCAGATAGTCGAAATGTGAACCATGGAGGAATGGGGAGTAACTCGGGTTCAGGGGAAGTGATAATGACAGTATCGGGGGATTGGATGAGGGGATTATGCTACATCACAAGTGGTGGGGTGATCAGATGAGGTTGAGTAGGGGTTGAGTGACGACTTCGGTATTCAACAATCAAAGGACATTGGTACGTGAAATGAGAAAGTGAGTCATAGAGAGCACAAGGACATATCATTTGCTTGAGGACTGGTGAAGAAATATAACAAATGTCAGTAATGTAAGAATAAGTAGGGATTTCCTGAGAGGGCTCAGGTAGGGATGCGTGGCATACTCCAACTAATGTTTGGTGGAATTGAGGTAGAGCTGGGAAATGATGAGTGTAATGGCCATATTTTGAGCATATGGCACAAGAAAAATTGGTTTGTAACCCTTTCTTGCATGTGGTTGAGGACTCCGTAGTAGTGATGGATGTACTTGGTGGAGTGGAAAGCAATGGGATTTATTTAGGGAGCTAGATAAGATTTTGAAACTTGGGAAGAGTAGGACATCTGTTAGTGGGGTGTCCTTCTCTTTCGCATAATGCGTAAGAAGGTTGATCTCGGGGAGGGAGTGGAGCTATGGGATCGTTCTTCCTTCATATTCTCTTGGTGGTGGCGATGTTGCCACCATTTGGGGGTGGGGTTTGTGTGGTAGGATATTGTACTAGGATCTGCATCGGTAATCCCTCTATCTGAGGAGGGAGAGATGGTTTAGGAACCATAGAGGGGGGATGGAGGTACCATATAGGGATGACGATAACCATATTAGGAAGAGTGAGGGTAGCAGTGACTTGGAATTCTTGGACTCTCGGTTGGGGGTAGAAAAAGGGGATTTGGGTAATGGCAAGGGGGATTGTATCCCAAAATGGTATTTTCCCTTAGAGGGGGGGGGATCCGGGACAAGTGGTACGGGGGTGTTTTCAAGGAATTCCTGAGGCAATAGTTCATCACATAATGGAACTTAAATATGGGGAGGGGACTCAGTGAGCAGAGTATTGTCTCCAATATATGTTATGTTAGAGGAAACTACACACACTTGTGCTGAAATAGATGAGTTTAGGACGGGTTGTGATCCATGATAAGTTCCTAACAAGGATGGGTCTTTGAATATTCCAGGGCCAATTTCGATGACTCGAAAATCATCCAAGCTAGCGTGGACAAGAGGGAGGATGCTATCAATATTGGCAGAATGATTAGTCTCGTAATGTGTAAGTTGGTCAATGGTGATGATTTTCTAGTTATGGGGGAGCATCATCGTAGGAAATATAGAAGACCTCCCTCATAGCATACATATAGCTACATCCTAACAAGATATTGTAATCAAGTGAGGTGGTGATAACTTCAATTTCAATTAGGATGGTTTTTCCCCTAAGTTCTACAAGGACATTTTGGAAGATCCCTTCAGGGGATGATGGTTGATCGTCATAAGCTCTTAGGGTGATGGCAGATGGTACTAGCTCAAGTGAGCCGATTTTCTTCCATACTACCTTGGACATGATGCATGTGGATGCAGCTTCATGGATGATGCACCTATGGACTATGATGTTCCAGATATTAACTGGTATTTGAAAGGATACCAGAGTGGGGAGGCTTGTTTCTCCACTATCTAAATCAAAGGTAATTAGTCGAGTATCAACTGGGTCGACTGCCCCCAAGGTGGAAATAAATGATTTGTGTTGTGATGGACAGGTTTGGAGGACCTCCAACAGAGACATGGATGTAGGAGACTATGCTAAGTCATCAACTAGACTGTAGTTATGGGCTTCTGTAGCATGAGGGTTATGTACATTCCGTTGTAAAGGTATGTGAGGTATACGGGGATTGGGTTTGGTGTTAGGAAGTGGGATCATCAATGGTTGTCCTACTATAGCTGGATTTTTTTCTGAAGTGGATGGGGTATAGTCAAGAGGAATCCTGTATTGATGAATGCATGTTTGCAGAAGAATATCTTCTTCGTTGGTATTGAGGATACTCTAATCGGCTGGATTTTTGGGTTGATTGGGACTTGGGTTTTGATATGTCCCCATTTGTGGTGGGGTAGGTTTTATCTCTTGTTGGTTATTCATCACAACTTTGTGTGGAATGGGGTTTTTCAAAACGGCAGGAGGTGGTGGTTGCAAATAATGTTGTGGGGCCGACTTAGGGGCAGGTTGTTCCAGAGGGCATTGTGTGTTCATGGATTCTTTCATCCATTTGTAATTGACAATTTGGGGGTAGTGGTGAGCATAATGTTCATACTAACCACATAAGGTAGAAGGAAAGTTAGTATTGATATTTTTTTCTTCCCTTCTCATGGTTTATTGTTATTTTTTCCTCCATGGGGGTTCTGGTTGCCCCCAACATGACAATTTTGTTGGGGGTTATTTCCTCCTAGTCCCGGGTTGGTATTGTTTCAATTTTTTCCTTTATTCTTGGAATTATTAGGCTTATGGGAAAAATTGTAAATATTCAACTGTTCAAAAGCATGAACCTGTTGAATGGGAGAGGGCTGAACAAAATTAACGTTGGCATGTGGTTGTCCTGGTGTAGGAGCAACTAGTTTGGGAGGACTAGGAAATGGAAAATATGGGATTTTTTGTGGAGATGATCCATATGGTGCACAAGAAGCTTAATTAATTCCACTATTGTTGGGGTTATATATGGGGGTTGGGGGTGGACCCGTACTCGATTGAGAGACTAGATGCATTAGGGATGCTGGTGGGGGACCCCCAACAATGAAGGGGGAGAAACAAGATATGAATGTTGGTGAGTGGGAGGAGGGTAATAAGACATCCCTCCATATGGTTGAATATATTGGTTTGCACCGTAAGTAGGTGATGGGTGTCCGTAATTGTGGAGGTGTGTCATAGAACAAATCAACCCATTTGTGGCATGAGAGACCCTAGGCTTTTCCTGACCAAATGGTAGGGGTCTAGATGCATCAGGAAATACTATGTACAAGTAACCTAATTGGGAATATATGAGGTCGAATTGTTGGGCCTTCCTAATGGCTTCCTCTTCTGATTAAGGAAACGTGGATGCTACATCCTTAGAAATCACAGGGACGAGTGATTTAAGAAACCAATTGAGATGTTTTTCTTTGGTGGTTTCTTCTTTACAGAAACTACGTCATCGATGCCATTCATGGATGTGGTTGGAGATATGGATAGAAGTGTTTTATTTGAACTCGAAGAGAAATTATAAGCCAGTGTCATGACGAACTGGTAACTAGAAAAAGGACAAAAATGTCTTAGCCAATGATTCAAATGTCACATGGGACCCTGATTTTTCGTCCACGTACCATTTGGTTGATGAACTAGTGAGGATTCTTTGAAATAACCTCAAGCAAATGGAATCATCCATGATGTTGTTTGAAGAGCACCATAAGTATAAGGTAATAACATTATTGGCGAGGTCTTCCCTTGGTTTTCCTTCAAACTTCAAAATGTGTAAAGGAAATTTGGTAGGCATATTGGGCCAAGTGGCATCATGTAAAATGGTGTCATTCATGAGTTTGGTTAAATCAAGAATTTTGAGGGATGCCAAGTATGGAAAAGGGGGATTTGGTGGAGGATTATTTCAATCCATTGTGTGTGTCAGTAGTGGACATGTCCCTTGAGAGGGATTTGGTGGGTTTGTACTTCTTCTTTGAGAAGAAGTTTGACCCCTGCCTCCTTTTGAAGGAGAACCAATAGATGGATTTCCTTGGGTATTTGACCCAAGAAAAGTGGAACCAAGTAAATCTGATCACAAACAATAACACTCACTGGGGTGTGATATGGTGGAGTCGGTGAGTTGAAGAGACTGGGGACTCTTCCAAGAATAGGAGGTAGATTTTTCAAGCGTATAGAATGAAAGGGATTCTATGGTTGCCCTATGGTTCCGACTATCAAAGTAAATGTGTGAAAATGGTGTCAAGAGAGAAATAAATGAACAAGTTCTTTTGATATTTTGGACCTTCACAAAATAGTATAACTCACAATTGCATGTAATCAAGTGAAAATCATACATAAATCAAATCTGAAATAAACAAGCATGTTAATAGGTTTATTTTTTCCACATGGGGGAAAATCAAAAATAAATTCGCGTTTCCTAAAAGACCTATCATCCTTCCTCTCAATTTAGCATTGGGCCTTCCAATAGCACTCGACAATGGGGTTTGAATCCACCAGAAAAGAAACTAGTGAAGGTTGAAGTAGTCAGTTATAATGAAGGGTAGAGGGTTCATATCTAGGAAGAGATGGTGATATTTCCCAATAGCCACACAAAATCTAACCAAGGTACGATCACAGCCCAGAACTGCCACCTGGGTAGATATCTTGTGTTTGGCCACTAAGTACCTTGGTAAAAGTGTGGCATTTAGATTTTTGTCCTAAAAAATGGGTCACAGGTTGGATACCCTCACAAGAGTTGGGTGACTCAAGAAGGGATACACAGAACAACTGGACCTTGACCTTCGACCCTTCATGGGTATCTCCCTGCCTTATGGTATAGGAACACTTTACTTGGAGGATTTGAAGGATCCATATTCTCAACTTCTATTATTTCAGAATGTGAGAACCTGATAACGGGGGGTTATTTGGATGTCTACCCCCAATATCCTACCTAGACTAAAACATTTCTTGTAGGCACCTCCTGTGGAGGAAAATTTAGCATGTTTTTAGAAAAAATTTAGATGGAGTGGGTTGAGAGATTGGGGTCTTGGACGAACCTCATTTGAATTTAATTGGTGTGGAAAATTTCTAAAGAAGTAGTCGAATATTTCAGAGTTCCTTTGAAGTACTTTGTGGGTACTTAAAAAGAAAGATTACTTCAACCTCCACTATTCTAATAGAAATTGTGTGTGTGATGAGTGGCTTTGTGTGCAAGAAAGTGAAAATTGTCTAAAATATTTTTAATAAGTTAAGTGTAGTATTGTAGCATGTGGAATTCATGTGGTCCTTACAACTCTTCTTACCTATCTTACAAATTTCTTTGGTACAACCTTGCGGAATATTTAAAGCCCTATGGAACTATCAATGTGGACATATGGGTCCTTACTTGATCTTTTAAACTCCCTGGAATGTTGTCTATACTAGAAAGGATTTTAAAAATATCCTGGGTATGTAGACATGTGGACATGTATGGACCCTTACTTGATATTTTAAACTTTCCTAGAGTGTTGTCTATACTATAAAGTATTTTTGAAACTATCCCAAGATTGTATACATGTGGGCATGTATGGGCCCTTACAAAGATTTAAGATAATTTTCAAAACTAAGAGGTACCCAAAGGGGGTTTTGTCCTCTCCTCATGATTTAAGGGAGATGAAATTTCCTTTTAACCACCTTTTATGATTTTCAAGATCAAACTTGTATGTGGGGGAATAGAATACTTGAGGGTTAAAATTGATTTGTAGTCCCAAATTATTTGATTGTTTTTAAAAAATAAATAACCTTAACTCAAAGTTTTAAATGGCACATGATCCATCCATGTGGCAACAAAGAAAAGAGAAGAATTGTGATTCTTTTTACCCCTATGTGCTTATGTTAGCTAAACTTTCTTCTAAAAAAGGACTCTAAGTGAAATGTGATTGCTTTACAAAGTGCGGGAAATTAAAATCTAAAGGAAAGGGGCCCTCAAACCACTTAGAAAACCCTTACAATTTGCAATAAAATGAACCTGTGTGCAGGATGTAGTTTTGTCAGTCATGCAAAGTGTGCAAAATTCATGGGTTTATGAAAGATCTTATGCACATAGTGCATAGAGTACACATTAGTGTATTTATAAATCCGTGTACTTCCTGTCACGCGTCAGGAAAGAAATTTCGAGATGAAATTCTCTTGCCTTAGCTATGAATTCTATATTTGGAAGACTGGACTAGGTCGGTTTTGGTACCTGCATAGTGAAACAATTAGAAATAATTTCTCTCAAGACTTAAATAGGGAGGAATTTGATTCGCATCCCCAGTATGGTCGCTAAACTGTTGTGTTGGTTTTGTCACATGGGTGAGTAAAAACACAACACTTACTTGGGTAGTTAAGTCAACTAAACAAGATCGAGAGGTGTGAGTTGATTAGATAATCAAACATGCATGAAACAAGGAACTAAAAATAAAAGGAAACAAATGTTAGAAAAACTTTCAAGAACTAGAACCATGAAAAAGGAAAATGGCAATCATATAGCTACCAATGGATCAATGTATTGATAGGATAGCATCGTAGAGAAGGACAAGGACTTATGAATACTGTCTTTCTCCTTGGGAGGTCTCTTGAGTTCCCTAATAGAGAGACCTTCTCTTCATACAATGGCAAGTACAATGGTGAAGAAATACAATGCCAATCTTCTCAAGAGATGAGTGGAATGGCCCTTGCTATAGAGCTTGAATGATTCAACGAAAAATGAGGATTCTCCAAGAAGAATTCTTGCAGCATAAAAATACCTTGAAATTATTATTTTCTTAGCACACCCATAGCACATATTTATAGTAACCTTTCATGGAAAGATATATTTGGTTCATAATGTGAACAAGGGGCCTCTTACTGTACTTCCTAGCCCTTGAACAACCTCCAAGCTAGATTTCCCTCAGATGTGAGTGTCAAATCGAGTTGGAGGTTGGACTGGAAGTGGTTGATAGGCCGAAAAGATTCATAAATGCATCATTCATGAGAAGTTCACAGGTTTTCTCATAGACAGTTGTGAATTCTACGCATAGTGTGCAATTAGGGTTGTGTTAACCCGCACATTATGTGCATAGTGCGCATGCTTCCTTTGGTGAATTTGTGCACTTTTATTTGAAAAAATTATATAGTTTTATGCTCTTTTTGATGGATTTTGATGTTGTAGGTGTACTAATTGTTGTTGGAACTGATGTCTTTATTTAACTATTTTTTGTAATACTGCAAACGATTTTTCTATGATAACACAAATATACTTCAACCCACATGAGGGTAGGACCTTTTTGCATGCCTCCTAGATTTAAAAAATAAATTTCATTAATGACGTATATAATAACCAAGTGATATCATAGGATCCAATTTCTTAGGGGAAGAGTTGCATAAATATCTTGGAGATATCATAAGAGCCAAGTTCTTAGGTGAAAAGTTGCATAAATCTCTTTGAGAGTATAATGATGTGAGAAAAAAGTCATTTTCACATGAGTGTAGTTATACCCTATGTCATTTCCTTATGGTTTCTAATCACACTCGATGATGCAAGGAAATCCAAATGGGCCCCTTCCTTATCTAACTATGTGAGCCAATCCTAAGCGCTCTGCAAAACCATGTATGTTATACAACAAATCACAACAATATAGTAAACATATAGTGTATAAAAGTAGAAAAGAAATGTTGAAAAGTCAACAAGAAATGTGTGTCTAATTTATTTTTCCCTTAAATAAATTGGACAATAAATATTAATCTATTATCTCACAATTACTTGAAATAGTTAACTGAAATGGAAAATCAATTAGCTATAGGAAATTCGAGTGTAAAGGTTGACTAGTGGGACATGGAAGTCGAATTAGTTGTAACTAAGTGACTTGAAGTTGTAATAGAGTTATAAGTGTACTTATGTGAGTTGTAAAGTAGTTTAACTCAGTTAAGTGAGTTAAGCTCAGTTGTACTAGTTGTAACTAAACTTACACTAGTGAGAGTTCAGTGAATTAATTATTAATTAATTCACAATCAGTGATCTCACATGCAACTAAAGATTTACCACTGTTAATTACATGCATGTCAGATTCAGTGGAGACCCAGTTGAGATAACAGGTGAAATGGAAAGGTTGGATATCAGTTGTAATTTGAGTGAAGTGCACTCATGTGATCACACACACAGTGGATATGCCCATGATCAATGTGAAACCTAGTGTAGGGGATTCATCCATTGCAGGGTTTTGCGTAGAGGAGGCGGGTTGTCTGGAGGTAGAGAATTGGCACATGTATTTGTTGATTTTTGCATGGAAGTGTGAGACAATTGGGTTGTACTGAGAACTCTTGGATTAGATTTTTGTATGATATTGTTTCATGATCCATGATATACATCATATATTATAGTGGGTTTTTTAGCTTTACGCTTTCCCAATAAAACATTTGTGTTATGTTTGATTGATTATTTTTCTTGATATTGCATTGGTGATCATGGTTTAAATTCCACAAGAATATTAGTAGAAGAAATTATGTATTTAACAAGAAACAAATAATTGTTAGATTAGGAGAATCTGGTAAATACTTAATTGGAATTGAAATTTCTACATGGTATCAGAGCCACGGAAGTGAGGTGCGTAAATTTCAAAATTTTCGTAGGTCTCTCCTCTAGTAGGGTGCGACAGCATACTACTCACTGTTTCGTGCATAGAAAATACTGTGCATTTCTGCAGGCTACTATGCATTACAGTGTGGAAATCCCTTAAGATTTCTGCACCTTAGCAACATAGGAGGTGCATACAATTGGAAGTCCACTGTGCATTACAGTGCAGAAATTCCGCAATCAAGTAACTCGAGAGGTGCAGAAACATTGGTAAGTTGAGGAAAAGTGACCGTGTGGGTTCAGCGTTACGCTAGAACGTGACACCAGCAAGAGGGATCATGGAAGCTGAGTTTGTGATTGGATAAAAATCAAATTTGCAGAAAGACTTTTCTTGGTGCTATAGTTGATTCAAGATCAAAATGGATTTCAATGGCTTGAGGTTGGAGTATGAACTCAAGGGAATATCAAACTACATTACTTGGAAGGACAAGATGGAAGAAGTACTCGAAGACAATGGCTTGAAGGATTTCATTGAGAAATATGTTCCTAAGCCATATGCTACAGACACTGCAAATCTTGATGCATGGAAAAAGAAAGTGGCAAAGGCGAGGAGGATTCTGTTGGAGGGAGTACGAGACCACATTGTCTCAAGTCTCCATGGGAAAGCCACACCACATGCAATGTGGAAGGTTTTGACAGATCTATTCCAAAATAGCAACGACCATAGGAAATTGGTGCTCAAATATAAACTCAGGAAGATTATGATGGAGAAGGGCAACTCCATTCCAAAATATCTCACGAAGTTTGTTCAATGTTGAGATGAGTTGGGGAGTGTGGGAATAATAGTCATTGTTGATGATTTGGTGATCTTGTCACTCCTAAGACTTCCCAAGAGTGGGAGCAGTTATCAAGGCTCTGTTAATGGAAGGGAAAAAATGCCAGATTGGGAATGACTATGGTTGGATCTAGTGCAGGAGGAGTTCAGGCGGAACACTAGAGATGGATATTCATCAAAGCATGATGATGAAGAGGATTGTGCTTTGGCTACCAAGGCAAGGAGAGGTAAGGGGAAGAAATTCCATTCAAAATTTGAGCCTAAAATCAAGAATTTGGATTTTTCCAAAGTGAAGTGTTTTCACTGTCATGAACATGGGCATCTCGCTACTAAATATCCGCAGAAGAGGAAGAACAAGAAGGTTTTTGGAGCTTCAACTGGTGAGGCCCTTGCATCGCAATTTGAACTTGACTTCTCTTTGATCGCATGCATGGAATCAAGTGCATCGGGATCATTGTGGTATTTGGATAGTGGCATTTCCTTCCACATGATGGGAGATAGAGAGTCTTTCAGTGACTTGGAGGAGAAATATCTCAGAATGCATATTGAGATGGGCGATGATAGAAGATACAGTGTGATTGGCATTGGTACCATTACCTTTCAGAGGGAGTTAGGTAAACCGTTTCAATTGAAAAATGTTATGCATGTTCCAGGTCTAAAGAAAAACCTGGTCTCAGTCGAAATGTTGGAGGATAGAGGCTATGACGTTGTTTTCAATATTGGAAAATATTTCTTGTGACATAAAGAAATGGGTCAAGTCAAGAATATAGGGATTCGAGTTAAGAATATCTACATACTGGAGGTAGATGGTTGTGTTGCCATGATGGGCAAGGCAGAAAATTTGGTGAGCCAGGACGAGGGCGAATTATGGCATAGGTGATTGGGCCATCTTTATCATGGAGCCTTGAAGATCATGCAACAAATATCTACTAGACTTCCAATGGGAACATTTTCTCAATTATATCAATGTAAGGGTTGCACCATTGGGAAGTATGTAAAGTCCACCTTTCATGAAAAGGAGAACCATGCTTTGGTGATCCTGGAGAGAATTCACACAGATGTCTGTGGACCATTATTGGTTGCTTCAACAACAAAACATAGGTATTATGTTATTTTTGTTAATGACTTTTCTCATGATTTTTGGATCTTATTCATGCAGAAGAAGGATCAAACATTCTCAAATTTCTATGAGTTTAAAGTGTTGTAGGAAAATCTCCCTGCGGACAGGTAGATTGCGTTAAAGAGCTAGAGTCTTAACTCTAAGACAGAAAGTGCTTAACATGGACACTGACTTCCTTTCAAATCTATGCAAACTAATGCATGAAGAGGAAGGAGAACATAAGTACCTTTTTATCGACGTTTGTCCCTGCACGCTCCGAGTTGAGCTCCAATCTTTCGCTCCTCGATGATCTCTGTAGACAAAACAATGGTACGACCACTTCCTACTCTATTGATATTAGCTTGAAAATAGATCTATCTATCAAAGATAAGTTCATGTAAGATCAGACACAAACTAGAAAGAAACAGGCCAAGCATATCATATTAATGAGAACAATGACAGAAGTAGCTTACAACCGTGGATGCGAATGTGACAGCTTTGTCAAGTCCCCTTTGTCTAACCCTTTCTCAAAAGGTCCACAATCCGGACAACAGCAGCTTCACTGATTACTCTCCTCCATTTCACCGCGTGTTTCCTATGAGATCATAGGTTTCATGCTAGCAATTCTTCCCCCTTTTCATCATCATAGAGCCTGCTTATATAGGTTAGGAGAGGCTTAACCTCTTGAGGTATCTTTAGGGTAGGTTGAGGAATTCCCTCCTTAGATCAAGGATCTTCTGATTGAACCAAGAATTCGAATGCAACTGCCTTCCAAACTTGAAAGATCCTCCCCTTATTCTCCTCAACAAATCAACCACTGCCTAGATTAGACAACGCTCCCTCAAAAGTGGCATCGGGGTGCTATAACGCTCCCTAGTAGGCTCAAGGGGAGCGCCAGTGCTTCAAATATGGGTATCGCTCCTTCAGAGGGGTGATTTGGTGTTATAACGCTCCTTAGTACCTTGTGGGGGAGCGCCAACGCTTCTAAGGGTGCCATAGGGGAGCGCTCTCCCTCTAAACCCTAGTTTAAGAGCTCCTTTCAGGTGGCAAGATATTCTTGACTTTAGTTAATCATTCTCCTTCCTCCAAATCAAGTGTTTGAGGTATTCTAAGTGTCTCCATGGTTTCATCATCATGGTAGTATTCTTTGTTTGATGTTTGCGACACTTGTGACAGTTGTGAGGAACATGTGACACTTACAACAGTTGAGAGGAACATGCGACACTTATCAAAATGAGTAATATTGATGTGTAACATAAAGCATTGGTGGAGAAAGTGTCGAGGAAGTAAGTGAAATATCTAAGGAGTGATAATGGTGGAGAATACATCTCTAACGAATTCAAAGACTTCTGCAGAAAATAAGGAATTGGAAGAGAACTCATAGTTCCTCATATCCCACAACAAAATGGGGTAGCTGAGAGGAAGAAAAGAATGACCGTGGGTGCAGCATGAGCGATGTTGCATGATCAGGGCCTACCAATGCATTTGTGGGTGCAATCATGCAATACTATGGTTTATGTGCAAAATCGTTGTCCTCATAGAGTACTTGGCATGAGTACACCTGAAGAAGCTTTGACTGGTAAGAAACCTGACATTTCACATTTTAAGATTTTTGTCTCATCTATTTATGTGCATGTGACCAAGGATGCCAAGAAGAAGCTGGAACCAACTACTAAAGTTGGGATTTTTTTGGGGTACACATAGACACCCCATAATTATCACGTGTATTTTCCTAATAGTAGGATGATTGTTATGTGACGGGATATAAAATTTGATGAGGGGAAAGCCATGCAGTTGTTGCTTGAGAGGGAGCTAGAATTTCATGCAGAAGAGGAACTGTTGATTCTGAAAGATGAGTCTCAAGAAGTGGATCAGCCACAAGAGGAGGTTCATGGAGTGGAGGAATCCACTCAAGAAGATCCATCCATCATAAATCTCATAAAGTGCACCACGAAAGATGATAGATTGAGACTAGATGTTGTACAAAATGTAGGAGCCCCTACTTCACAGTGCAGATAGAGACAATCTCTTGATTGATTTACTGGATACATGGCTCTCATGAGAAAATGTATTGTGACTGAACCATATTCCTTTCAGGAGGCAGTGCAGGATCCTACTTGGTTTGATGCTATGGTAGAGGAGTATGACTCCATTGTCAAAAATAGTGCATAGGAAATTGTCCGAAGACTGGTTGACAAATTAGTGGTAGGTTCGAGATGGATCTACAAGGTAAAGGAAGATGTTGATGGGAGTGTTGAGAAATACAAGGCCAGGTTTGTGGCCCTGGGATTCTCACAGATCAAGGGGATAGATTATGATGACACATTTGCACTTGTCACAAGGTACTCTTCCATAAGATCCATCTTTTCACTCTCAACACAAATGGGTTGGCGCATTCATCAGATGGATGTAAAAACTATGTTTCTCAATGGGATCATTGAGGAAGAAGTGTACATTGAGAATCCAGAAGGTTTTGATACCTTTGACAGGGAGTCGCATGTGTGAAGACTCAAGAGAACATTGTATGGGCTGAAGCAAGCACCCCGTGCTTGGTACACTCAGATAAGAAGCTATTTCACTAGACTGGGCTTCACCAAAAGTGAAGCGGATGCAAACCTATACCAAATTGTGGTGGAGAGTAATATTTTAATCACTGTTCTTTATGTTGATGATTTAATACTAACTAGTGATGAGCATATGATACACTCATGCAAGGAGGACCTTGCAAAGGAGTTCGAGATGAAGGATTTGGGCCTTCTTCATTACTTCCTTGGATTGGAAATATGGCAGCGAGAGGTGAAATTTTTGTGTCTCAAGGAAAGTATGCAAGGGAGATACTGGGTAAGTTTAACATGGAGGGTTGCAAACCCATGGATACTCCTCTTCCAGGAATCTAGAGGAAAGAGGATGCTACTTCTGGAGAGGTAGTTGATGCTACTATCTATCGCCAGTTAGGGGGTTCACTAATGTATTTAGTGAACACAAGACCAAATATTTTCTATGTAGTTAACCAGTTGAGTCAAGTGATGGTTAAGCCTACCAAGCTCTTTTGGAAGGCGAGTAAGCATGTCTTGAGATAACTGAGGGGCACATCTATGTATGTCTTATGGTACAGAAAGACGAATGAATTGAAGTTACATGAATTCACAGATGCAGATTGGACGGGCAGCCCAACGGACAGAAAGAGCATATCAGGGGGGTTCTTTAGTATCATATCTACAGTTGTTTCTTGGTACAACAGGAAACAGAGATGTGTGGTACTCAGTTCAACGAAATCAGAATACATGGCAGCGAGTCAAGATGCATGTGAGGCTATCTAGATGAGAAATATCTTGGTTAGCATGTTTGGTTCTCATTTAGATCTGACAATGATTCATTGTGATAATCAGAGTTTCATTAAACTTTCGATTAATCATGTGTTTCATGATAAATCTAAGCATATATATATCCGGTATCATCATCTCAGAGATTGTGTACAGTGGAAGATCATGTTGCTTCAGTACATTCCTATGGAAGAACAGGATGCAAACATTTTGATGAACGCGCTCACCAGGAGAAAATTTGAATACCATAGAGACATGATCAGGGTGAAGGATAGTCCCTTCCTTGTTGAGAGGGAGTGTTGAAAATTCAACAAGAAATGTGTGTCTAATTTATTTTTCCCTTAAATAAATTGGACAATAAATATTAATCTATTATCTCATAATTACTTGAAATAGTTAATTGAAATGGAAAATCAGTTAGCTATAGGAAATTTGAGTTTAAAGGTTGACTGGTGGGACCTGGAAGTCGAATTAGTTGTAAATAAGTGACTTGAAGTTTACAATTATAGTTATGTGAGTTGTAAAGTAGTTTAACTCAGTTAAGTGAGTTAAGCTCAGTTGTACTAGTTGTAACTAAACTTACACAAGTGAGAGTTCAGTGAATTAATTATTAATTAATTCACAATCAGTGATCTCACATGCAACTGAAGATTTACCACTATTAATTACATGCATGTTAGATGCAGTGGAGATCCAGTTGAGATAACAGGTGAAAGGGACAGGTTGGCTATCAATTGTGATTTGAGTGAAGTGCACTCATTCAATCACACATAGTGGATATGCCCATGAGCAATGTGCATCCTAGTGTAGGGGATTCATCCATTGCAGGGTTTTACGCAGAGGAGGCAGGCTGTCTGGAGGAAAAGAATTGGCACATGTATTTTTTGATTTTTGCATGACAGTGTGAGACGATTGTATTGTATTGAGAACTCTTGGATTAGAGTTTTGTATGATATTGTTTCATGATCCATGATATACATAATATATGATAGTGGGGTTTTTAGCTTTACACTTTCCCAATAAAACATATGTGTTATGTTTGATTGATTATTTTTCTTGATATTTCATTGGTGATTGTGGTTTAAATTCCACAAGAATATTAGTAGAAGTGATTCTGTATTTAACAAGAGACAAATAATTGTTAGATCAGGAGAATCTGGGCAATACTTAATTGGTATTGAAATTTCTACAAGAAATAGTCATGAATATCATTGATAGAGAGGGAATCACAAAACCAGTCCACTCATTCTCATTAATAAAGCATATTTACATATAAAATGACTTTTCATCTTAGTGCTTGACTTGAAATTTTATCCTCTACAACTATCACATATATCAATCCACATAACTTAACCTTCAACCTTCTTCTTTGCACCAATCTTCCTCTTCTTCTTTTAATCTCTCTTCTTACTCATGTCCTCTCATCTTGTATGAATCTCCTAATTAATGATTCCATCCAATGTAGTATCTTTCAATATCTGCACCTTTATAAATATCTCCACCACTAACATATAACTAACACATCCATATGTACATTGTAAATTCTTCCTTCTTCATGGTTTTATAAATTACTATTGGTATTCCTCGTGAATCCCTTCAATCACATTGCACACATTCATGTGTCAAACCTTCTTCTGTGCATCCTACCCTTGAACCTATTTATTGTGCACCATCCTTAGTTATGCCTTTCCCAACCTTCATTTGTGTTGACTTTCCCCTACATATCTTGTTTGGATCCTACTCATTGCTACCTTGCATACATATGTCAAATCTCACACATGTTCGTAAATCCTCTCCTTTTGTTCCTAGATGCACAGATTTGTCTTCTCCTATCAACAATGCTCTTGCATCAAATTCCACTTACCAATAAAAATGTGTGTTTCCTTGTTCAAATCATGTGCATTTCTCTACATCTACCTTGATGCAAGGATTTTTTTGAGATTTTTGGAGGGTCATAAATTTTGACTCAGTCATCCGTTTGGGCTGAAATTTTACGGGAATTTGTGTCTCGAAGAGTTCACTGTCGTTCCAATTGGATCTATTTGATTGGACATCATTTCGACTCTTTTTTAGGGCCAAAATTCTTCATATAAGGCCTCAAATTGGGGTTTTAGTGTTTTTTACAGGAACTTTTAATTTTTCAATTATCATTTATCTCTCAGTTTATCAACTTAATCAGAAAAAAGAGTTGAAAAATAGTGTCACACTAGCTAGTTCTTAGTTAGTGGTTAGTTTTAGAGTCATGTGAGAATTTTCTAAATTTAGCTATTTTTCTAAAATTGGTTGTTTTTGAAAATCTCGGATAGTAGTTATAAGGGGTTGAACTTCGATTGTAATAGTTAGGATGGAGAAGGAATAAAAGAGAGTTATTTTTCCATTCTTCTGTGTTTTCATCATTTATTTGATCTTCTGAATGAATCTCAGTCTTTGGCTACATCATACCTTTAACTTCCCCTCGTGAACGTTTTGATACTTATCTTCAAAAATCCACGTGTTTTCCTCTATAATTTTGTCCTTCCATTTTATTAAATACGGTTTATATGGCATATCATGTGTCTTGAAAACATTATCACCTATTAATTAAAATTTTTCTTCTTCTTATTGTGCATATGGTTGCATTAATCATCTTGCATGTCTTCCCTAGTGCATAATCTTATGTCGATTTGTAATCTTAGATATCCTTCATATTGGATATCAATAATTTTCAATTATTTTAGGCAATTCCACCTTATATGCATTATGTTGGAAATGTTTAACAGGTAGCATATGCTTGTCATTGATGGCA
>JASDQU010101391.1:183791-194182 GCA_032191745.1 Picea mariana
GGTAGGTCCCTCCTCTAGCAGGGTGCGGTGGCGTACTACTGACTGGTACACACATAAAAGTTACTGTACATTTCCATAGGCTACTGTGCATTACAGTGAGGAAATCCCTGGACATTTCCACACCCTAGATACTCATAGGGTGCGTACTTTTCGCAGGCCACTGTGCATCATAGCGCGGAAATCACTAGAGATTTCCGCAAGCCACTGTGCATTACAATGCACAAATCCCGCAGTCAAATAACTCGGGAGGTGCGGAAACGCTTGTAAGGTCCGTAGGCTGGGTTAGAATCTGTCGCGGGGGTTCAGCCTGAGACTGGAATGAGCAAGAGGGATTGCATAAGCTGAGTTTGTGATTGGATAGAATTTGAATTTGCAGAAAGAATTTTTTCTTGGTGCTACAGTTGATTCAAGAGCGACATGGATTTCAATGGTTTGAGGTTGGAGTATGCACTCGAGGGCAGCTCGAACTACATTGCTTGGAAGGACAAGATGAAGGAAGTACTCAAAGACAATGGCTTGAAGGAATTCATTGACAGAGATGTTCCTAAGCCAGCTGCTACAGACACTGCTAATCTTGATGCATGGAAAAAGAAAGTGGCAAAGGCGAGGAGGATCCTGTTGGAGGGAGTACGAGACCAAATTGTCTCAAGCCTCCATGGGAAAGACACACCACATGCAATGTGGATGCTTTTGACTGATCTATTCCAAAACAACAACGACCATAGGAAATTGGCGCTCAAAGATAAACTCAGGAAGATCAATATGGAAAAGGGCGACTCCATTCCAAAATATCTCACAAAGTTTTTCCAATGTCGAGATGAGCTGGGGAGTGTGGGAATAAGAGACATTGATGATGATTTGGTGAGATTGGTGCTCCTAGGACTTCCCAAGAGTTGGCACAGTTATCAAGACTCTTTCAATGGAAGGGAAAAATTGCTAGATTTGGAACGACTATGGTCGGATCTAGTGCAGGAGGAGTTCAGGCGGAACACCAGAGATGGATCTTCATCAAAGCGTGATGATGAAGAGGATTGTGCTTTGGCTGCTAAGGAAAGGAAAGGAAAGGGGAATAAATTCCATTCAAAATCCGATCCTAAAGTCAAGAAGCTGGATTTGTCCAAAGTGAAGTGTTTTCATTGTCACGAACATGGACATCTTGCTACTAACTGTCTGCAGAAGAGGAAGAACAAGAAGGTTGTTGGAGCTACAACTGGTGAGGCCCTTACCTCACAATTTGAACTTGAATTCTCTTTGATCACATGAATGGAATCAAGTGCATCGGGATCAGTGTGGTATTTGGATAGTGGCGCTTCCTTCCACATGACAAGAGATAGAGAGTCTTTTAGTAACTTGGAGGAGAAAGATCTTAGAATGCATATTGAGATGGTCGATGATGGAAAATAAAATGCGATTGGCATTGGTACCATTACCTTTCAGAGGGATTCAGGTAAACCATTTCAATTGAAAAATGTTATGCATGTTCCAGGTCTGAAGAAAAACCTAGTCTCAGTCGCAATGTTGGAGGACAGAGGCTATGACGTTGTTTTCAGTGATGGAAAAGCTTTCCTGTGAAATAAAGAAATGGGTCAAGTCAAGAAGATAGGGATTCGAGTTAATAATCTCTACATGTTGGAGGTAGATGGTTGTGCTGGCATGATGGGCAAGGCAAAAAAAGTGGTGAGTCGGGACGAGGGAAAATTACGGCATAGGCGATTGGGCCATCTTCATCATGGAGCCTTGAAGATCATGCAACAAATATCTACTAGACTTCCAATGGGAACACTTGCTCATTTTGATCAGTGCAAGGGTTTCACAATGGGGAAGTATGTAAAGTCCACTTTTCATGAAAAGGAGAATCGTGCTTCGGTGATCCTGGAGAGAATTCACACAGATGTGTGTGGACCATTCTCAATTTCTTATACAACAAAACATAGGTATTATGTTATTTTTGTTGATGAATTTTCTCATAAATGCTGGATCTTCTTCATGCAGAAGAGGGATCAAACATTCTCAAAGTTCTATGAGTTTAAAGCATTGGTGGAGAAAGAGTCGGGGAAGCAAGTGAAGGCTCTAAGGAGCGATAATGGTGGAGAATACTTCTCTAACGAATTCAAAGACTTCTGCAGCAAAGAAAGAATTCGAAGAGACCTCATAGCGCCTCATTACCCACAACAAAATGGGGTCGCAGAGAGGAAGAACAGAATGATCATGGGTGTAGCACGAGCAATGTTGCATGATCAGGGCCTACCAATTCATTTGTGGGTGGAAGCATGCAATACTACGGTTTATGTGAAAAACCGTTGTCCTCATAGAGTACTTGGCATGAGTACACCTAAAGAAGCTTTCACTGGTAAGAAACCTGATGTTTCTCATTTTAAGATTTTTTGCTCATATGTTTATGTGCATGTGACCAAGGATGCCAAGAAGAAGCTAGAACCGACTACAGAAGTTGGGATATTTGTGGGGTATACAGAAACACCCCATAATTATCATGCGTATTTTCCTAACAACAAGATGACTGTTATGTGACAGGATATAAAATTCGATGAAGGGAAAGCCATGCAGTTGTCGCTTGAGAGGGAGTTAGACTTGCATGCAGAAGAGGAATTGCTCATTCCCAAAGATGAGTCTCAAGATGTGGATCAGCCACATGAGGAGGTTCATGGAGTGGAAGAAGCCACTCAAGCAGAGCCATCCATCAAAAATGGAAGAAATTGAACCACGGAAGTTGATAGATTGAGACTAGATGTTGCACAGAATGTAGGAGTCCCTACTTCACAGCGCATAAAGAGATAGTCTCCTGATTGATTTACTAGATACATGATTCTCATGAAAAAATGTATTGTGACTGAACCATCTTCCTTTCAGGAAGCAGTGCAGGATCCCACTTGGATAGATGCTATGGTAGAGGAGTATGACTCCATTGTCAAAAACAGTGCATGGGAAATTGTCCTAAGACCCGTTGACAAATCAGTGGTAGGTTCGAGATGGATCTACAAGGTAAAGCAAGCTACTGATGGGAGTGTTGAGAAATACAAGGCCAGGTTTGTGGCCTGGGACTTCTCACAGATCGAGGGGATAGACTATGATGAGACCTTTGCACCTGTCACAAGGTACTCTTCCATAAGATCCATCTTTGCACTCTCAGTGCAGATGGGATGGCACATTCATCATATGGATGTAAAAACTACGTTTATCAATGAGATCATTGAGGAAGAAGTGTACATTGAGCAGCCAGAAGGTTTTGAGACCTTTGATGGGGAGTCACATGTGTGCATACTCAAGAGAGCATTGTATGGGTTGAAGCAAGCACCCCATGCTTGGTACACTCGGATAAACAACTATTTCACCGAACTGGGATTCACCAAAAGTGAAGGCGCAGATGCAAACCCATACCAAATTGTGGTGGAGGGTAAGATTTTAATCATTGTTCTTTATTTTGATGATTTAATATTGACTGGTGATGAGAATCTGATACACTCATGGAAGGAGGACCTTGCAAAGGAGTTTGAGATGAAGGATTTGGGCCTTCTTCATTATTTCCTTGGATTGGAATCATGGCAACGAGATGGTGAAATTTTTGCGTCTCAAGGAAAGTATGCAAGGGAGATACTGGGTAAGTTTCACATGGAGGGCTGCAAACCCATGGATACTCCTCTTCCAGGAAATTGGAGGAAAGAGGATGCTACTTCTAGAGAGGTAGTGGATGCTACTGTCTATCAGCAGTTAGTGGGTTCGCTAATGTATCTAGTGAACACAAGACCAGACATTTGCTATGCGGTTAACCAGCTAAGTCAAGCAATGGTTAATTCTGCCAAACTCTTTTGGAAGGAGAGTAAGCATGTCCTGAGATACCTGAGGGGCACATCTGAGTATGGCTTATGGTACAGATAGATGGATGAGGTGAAGTTGCATGGCTTCACAGATACAGATTGGGCGGGTAGTCCAACGGACAAAAAGATCACATCAGGGGGGATCTTTAGTATCAGATCTACAGTTGTTTCTTGGTACAGCAAGAAACAAAGATCCATGGCACTCAGTACAACGGCAGCGGAATACATGGCAGCGATTCAAGATGCATGTGAGGCTATTTGGATGAGAAATATCTTGGTTGGTTTGTTTGGTTCTCATTTAGATCCAACCATGATTTATTGTGATAATCAGAGTTGCATTAAACTCTCAATTAATCTTGTGTTTCATGATAGATCTAAGCATATAGATATCCGGTATCATAATCTCAGAGATTGTGTGCAGTGGAAGATCATGTTGCTTCAGTACATTCCTATGGAAGATCAGGATGCAAACATTTCGACGAAGGCGCTCACTAGGAGAAAATTTGAATACCATAGAGATAGGATTGGGGTGAAGGATAATCCCTTTCTTGTTGAGAGGAAGTGTTGAAAAGTCAACAAGAAATGTGTGTCTAATTTATTTTTCCCTTAAATAAATTGGAAAATAAATATTAATCTATTATCTCATTTATAACTGAGTGATTTGGAGTTGTAACAAAATTATTAGTGTAGTTATGTGAGTTGTAAAGTAATTTAACTCAGTTAAGTGAGTTAAGCTCAGTTGTACTAGTTGTAACTAAACTTGCACTAGTGAGAGTTTAGTGAATTAATTATTAATTAATTCACAATCAGTGATCTCACATGCAACTGAAGATTTACCACTGTTAACTACATGCATGTCAGATCTAGTGGAGACCCAGTTGAGATAACAGGTGAAAGGAATAGGTTGGCTATCAGTTGTGATTTGAGTGAAGCACACTCATGCAAACACACACATAGTGGATATGTCCATGAGCATGTGCGGCCTAGTGTAGAGGATTCATTCATCCATTACAGGGATTGTGCAGAGGAGGCAGGTTGTATGGAGGCAGAGAATTGGCACATGTATTTGTTGATTTTTGTATGACAGTGTGAAATGATTGTATTCTACTGAGAGCTCTTGGATTAGAGTTTTGTATGAGATTGTTTCATGATCCATGATATACATAATATATGATAGTGGGTTTTTAGCTTTACACTTTCCCAGTAAAACATCTGTGTTATGTTTGATTGATTATTTTTCTTGATATTGCATTGGCGATCATGGTTTAAATTCCACAAGAATATTAGTAGAAGCGATTATGTATTTAACAAGCAACAAATAATTGTTAGATCAGGAGAATCTAGGCAATACTTAATTGGTATTGAAATTTCTACACCTAGGAAATGTAACACTTCATATACATTAATAAAATACACCGCAGGTTGCAAGATGGACAAGGACAAAAGAGATAGGGGGATATGATTCCACGAGAGAGGGGGTTTGAGGGGCTAAGTTCTTTTTATTATTATTTTATTTACCCATAATTGATTTTATGGAGAAAAGGGGTTACATGAGCTTCTTGGGGGAAGCCATGTGGTTCTTGATTTCCAAGTAATTATATAAAATCATCTTTGGTTCGGGTGGGGGGTTCACTGGTTCTTATTCGTTCATTGGTTCTTATTTGTTCACTTGTTCTTATTCATTTGTTGTTACACCTTTTCCACTCTTCTTTTTTGGGAGCCTCACTCTTGCTGCATTCATATTTTCTTGGTATAAGCATGGATATGAATGGTTGTGTGAGGGTGGATTGAGGTAAAGTTAGGGGATCGATGTTCCCCTGGTTGGTCTTCTTCCCCTTCTTCTCTTGTTCCTCTTCTTCTTCACCAACTACTGCTAGTTCATGTGCTCTTGGGCTGAGCATGGAAACAAATGGCAAGAAGAGGAGAGACATAGTTGAATGGTTGTAATGATTTACTGATCATTCCATGAGCGAATGGATTCCTGGGTGCATGAGCTTGATGGCAGTTCGGATGGAACTGTCCACAGCTGAGAGTCCTTGGAGTTTCCAGTAAGGAGATTTTCTGACTAGTAGCACTGGAGCTCTGGAGAGAAATGGAACAACCTCACGAACTGCATGGCAGAGAAAGGTGTTTATTTCTTTGGGTTGTGCAGGCTAAGGGGGAAAGAGAGATGGAAATTAGGATTTGTTGTGAGTTTGGGAAACCTGAGAGTGACTTAGCCAACTACTGTGTGTTTAGACTTGGCCTAGGACCCGTCCTTGTGGATTCATAGCCTTGGCTCGGGGGTGACCTGTTGTTGAGAGTAAATGAACAACAATGTATATGGTTGGGAGGAACTTCCTTGGTCTACAGCCAGTTGGTGAACGTTTACTTGCAAAGATAAGTGCTCTCTATGTTTTATGTGTAATGTTTATTTTTGTTGTGTATTTAATTATCTCTGAGATATGTATTTCTAATGTGCATGTCTGTTGGGTATTTGTTGTGCATGGCACATTGTTTATCTCTTGTATGACGTGGCATGGATCTTGTATTATGCATGTGGTTTTCATGCCTCTAATGTTCATGAACAATCCTTTGATTTTGAGATAATATCAAAAAACTGAGTCTTGGGTCTGTAGCATGCCGCGCCTGCTGGTGGCTAGGTGTGTTGCAGTCGGATTAAGTGGTGTAGCCTGGACTGTGGGTGGTTGGGTATGTTATATATTGGTATCATAGCTTCTGGTTGAAACACCAGGCCAATATGGGTCGGTTCTGTTGGTCAGAGTCTCGTGGTTGAGATCGAATTCAGACCTTGAAGTTGAAAATCTCAAGAGGGATGGCATTGCAGAATCTATAGAAGACTTAGAATGTCAGAGATCCTTTGTAAGTGATTGAAGGATCATGACCGTCCCTTCCGAATTCGGGAGAAATCGCCATTGTGGGATCAAGAGAGATCTAGGATCATTCGATCAAAGGGCAGGTGAGCAAGGGTCATCTGATGAAGGCGAAGAAAAAGGTTGAGTAGGTTTAAGTCTCAACTGTCTGATCTACGTGCAAGTGAATGTGAGACATAGATCTCGTGGTGGTTAGGATGATAGACACTCTGGGAGAAGCGATCCCTCATGTTGCATCTAGGAAAATCTCCCAAAGTCCGGAGTTGATATAGACCGTCCTTTAGTGGAGACACGTGTCCATGGATCTGCTAGTTCGGAAGTTCGACATCCGGGAGGAATGGAGTGTGCTGATGTGAAATCTCCCAAAGTCCGTCGACCATTGATTCCATAACACATGCGACAATAGATATCGTAGTCTGGAGACTTGGTACTCTGGGGATTTTCAATTCTCTACAAGTGAAAAGTGTCAAAGCCTGAAGTCTCGAAGGCACACAGACTGTCGATTTAGGATCCCTTCGGAACCTTTCTCAACTGTTGGATCAAGAAGTAGAAGGATAGGGTAAGAACTTCGGCAAATTGGGTGAAGGGTTGAATATCTACCAAAGAAAATATCTAACCATCGATGGTCGATGATCGAGCGTCGACATAATTAGTGCCAAGTTCAAACATTTTCCAAGAGAAACTATCGATGGCTCAAGGAGGAAGGGGATGATGATGTGTCATGCCATGTCAGCATAGTTTCCACGTCAGCAAGGATATGGTTGATTGTCAATGGTCGGGGATTGACAATATTTGTGAAATGACCTTGGTTCGCTAAGGAAAGTCACCGATGGTCAATGGTCGGGGATCGGCGAATTGGTGAAGTGTTGAAAATTGACCAAAGAAAAAATTCGATCGTCGATGGCTGATGGTCGGGGATTGGCAGACTTTGATGAAAATTTTCATTCGGCAATAGAATTCATCGATCACCAATTTTCGATGGTCGATAAAGTATATCAACGGTCTAGATTACGTCTAATTTGAAATCGATGGTGCAGATTGCCCCATAGGAGCATATTACATCAGATGAAGGTGAAACCCCCGAAGCTCCGAAGAGACAAAGTGATTCACAACCGTTGATCTAGTCCTGGTTGAAGGTTATAAATATGTGAAGTGCTAGGAGGGTAAGCCCTAGGTCATAGCCCAAGGTCATAGGTAAGGAAGGAGCTAGACCCTATCAGTTTGAGATTAGAACAGGGCTCTAAGGAAGCAGGACCCATGGATAATCATCGATCTATGAACGGAAAATCAACGGTGGGGGACCATTGTGGGGAGGAGGAAAAAATAGCGGGCATGCTAGTTCGCAACCCACTATTTCCCAGTGGAATTGGTCTCATTGGGAAAAGGGATCAAAGACCACAATTTAAAGGAGATTTGGGTGAGCACTTTTCAGAATGTGGAGATAGAGCTCTCTGATAAAGAGAGAGCATGTTGGCAACCAACAATTACTGTTGACCGTCGATCTCAGCCCTCTATCGATTTTCAACCACACGATCTCTGATATAGTAATTTCTAACACAGAAAGCGTTAGGAAGGATTTGGCCACGGTTTCAAGATGTGGTCACTGGGGGAAGTGGTTTGAAGGGAGTTCCTGTGCAAAATTAAATTATGTATCAGCCAAGGGATAACATGGAAGTGTTATACGATGCATATTGATACATATATGTTCTTCATGAATTAAATAGAAAAGGTTTGTCAGGATTAGAGGTATAACTAGATCAATTCAAGAATAGTATCAGATGTTAGGTACATGGAGGCATGACATTGCTTACAAAAGTTGGATGAGGTAATAAAGAGTTACAAAGAAAGTAATGGAAAGTGGATAAAGAACTAGAAAATAGCATAATAGAAAAATTATTATGTTGATACTCCAGAATGCGAATAAATTGCAAGTACTACAAAAGAAAGAATCCTCACATGGGACATGAAGCTAGCAAATGAATAATTTCATTAATGAGCATAGAAAGGAAAAGTAAGGCTCCATAACCTTGAAGGTAGAGATGTGTAGACAATTGCAAGCTTGATGCGGAAGAAAACAAAGAGCTTAAGAGGTAGTGTGTGAATAATCCCTATGTGTCAATCATAGGAGTTCTAGGGAAGGATTTGTTAGATATGACTTATCTACTTGTCTAAAAGTACTTAGTGAAGGAAATCCACTTCTGATATCAAATTTCACAGTGGAAGCATGATGCCAATGTAGAAAAATTGGAATGCTCTATCACTTGAAAAGTGGCACTGAATGAAAATGGATTTCCATTGGGGAAGGGTATTAAGTGTGAAAGGCATGGTCTCACAGGGAAAGGTTAATGAAGTAACCTAATGGAAAAATAAGGAGTAATAGTATTTGATTTAAGAACTTTGTAATAGGGTGATGGAATGTTTGAGCTACTTCATTCCAGGGTGATGGAATGTTTCATAAAGGTAAAGTTGGATATGACTGCCTAGGAGAGGCTGCTGAAAATAGATCACATTGGTTGGATTGCAGAATGGCCAAGTGGAACTTGGCTAGAAAGTGTTCAGACCAAGGAACCATAGTGAAGATGAGAACAATGGGAGCACACAAGGAAGCAAGGATCTGAAGGAGTTCAAGGACAACCAGTGACAAAATAAATAGATAAATAAATAAGTGAATTGAAACAGAAATGCACTAGAGTGCATGAGGCATAGAACGAAGTTAAAATGAATATGCATTAGTAGGCATGCTGATAATAAAGTCTTGGTGGATATGGATGTGTAATTTTGCATATGTACATGCTTGGATATGCATATAACATGCTAGTGAATTTAGAATGGTCTATGACTATGTTTGAGTATGACTAATGATGGATTGTGTATTCAGGAAAACTGATATAGCAGGGTTAAAGATGTGGATGTTGTTGTTGCTTGTGATTTCCATCTAGGTGAAGGCCCATGAGGGTGGCAAGAATGGTGATCAAAATGATGAAGGTGGAAGTCTATGATCTTCTACAAATATCAGTTGGTCAGATAGAAACAATTAGGTTGATAACAACCAGGCATGTATGCATTTATTTTATGTTGATGCATACATGTTGAAGGGGATTGAGCTAAGAATTCCCTCAGCTAATTTCAATATTTAAATTGACACGTAATGGTCGAATCCCTAGAGTATGCAAATGTTGTTGATGCTAGAATGCATTTATGATGCAGGAGCATCATCAGCAGCAAGCGAGCGCGAGTAGCGCCAACGCATTTTTGGCACATGTTCAAATGTGTTTAAATTGTTTTGAAGTAGGATGCGCCAAAACGTAAATAAAGTAGTTAAGAAAGGGTGTACTTGCATATTGTAATCAGACCTTGCACGATTCACTCTCGTCTTTAGTAGGTAGAGGAATTTATGTATAATAAATGTAAGTAGGTAGCCTTGAATTCCAGATTAGATAGTTTTAGGAGCGGAGGGAAAACCGACTATAGACACCCTCATCTTGTATCATTGTAACATTAACAATTAGAATAATCAATAGAGCATAGAGCACAGAGAGGAGAAGAAGCAGAGAAATGTATTTGAAAACACCCATGTACAGAAGTCCTGAATTAATACATGAAGCTTTGATTCAGACTTATGTTGTTGTGATATTCTCTGTGTATGTATGTTGAATAGTATGCTTATAGCTATTTTACTCTTTCT
>JASDQU010101392.1:13293-31515 GCA_032191745.1 Picea mariana
TGTATATCACGGAACTGTATGTGTTATTTGTAAAACAAGGAACAATAGAGACCTATTTTTTGACCCCTCCCGTCCGAGAACCCGCAAGTATGGAATGCGATATCAGTACACGATCTATAAAATCTCATGTCCATACTTTATAAAGGCACATATTTACTTTTGCCTCGTTTCTACACACATTGATCTGGTAAGCACAGACTTGGTGTTGCACATGAATTATGAAATGTGCAGTGGGAGTCGGACGGAGCCCTTTGCTTTGCTTAGGCAATTTTGAACCCGCCAGCCCGAGAACCCAATTTCTATATGGCGGAAATCGGCCCAATGTACATTCCGCAAATATGTATTGCTCGTTTGTGGGAGCCCACCAGCCCTGGAGTAGAATGTTGAGCTGGTCACCTCGCAAATCCACTTCTCAATTTATTATCATAAGATATTTGCAAGGCACCAAAAAATAGAGTGTCGTTTTTTACCCCGCCAGCCCGAGAACCCGTGATCCAAAAACTGTAGATGGTCTATCAAATCTCGGCCAGCCCGCAAGTCTGCTTCTCAATTTGTATATCACGGAACTTTGTGTGCTACTTGTAGAACACCGAACAATAGAGGCCTTCTTTTGAACCCTCCCACCCGAGAACCGTGATCTCGAACCATGCACTTTCAGACTTGGCCATTCCTTCCTTGCTTGCTCTTCCCTGTGGTCGTTACCTTCACACGTGTGCATGATAAAAAATATTGTTTATATATGTATGTGTGTGTGTGTGTGTGTCTTCTTTCTAAATATTTAATGCTAACAGGTCATTGTGCAGCTACCATCTAAGCTGTCATTGATGCACGCAAGGCTCGAGAAGTTTTTCCATTAATGCAATTTTTGCGAAGCATTTTCTTCTCCCTTCCCAATTTTAATTTCAGATGCCATGGAATGTCATTCACACGCCGCCAGCTTGCTTCCTTCACGAAACCTCCAATCGCTTCCCAGTCTTAATTTCAAATACCATACAATGTCATTCGCACGCCACCAGCTTGGTTCATTCACGAAACCTCCTATCCTTAAATGTTGTTAGTCGTAACCCTCACCTTCGCACTTCTGAGTTTGCAATAACTACGCTTTACTTCTAACAGGTCACCATACAGCACGCATAGATATTGTCATGAATGAGGAGATTTTTCATTCGCACGCATTGAAGTAATGTTTGCGGGGGGTTATATTGTCCCCGCCATTTCTTCATTTCAAACAGCATCTGGAGCCAGCCAACCTTTTGATAAACTACTGCCAGCAACTCCACAGCAGTTTTGTATAGATATAGTGAACGTCTTCCTCAAGAGCTTCCCGTGCAGAAGAACGGAAAAAGAATTGTAGGGGAGGCAGAGCAGCCCGAAATTTACCGTCAAAACATGGATCTTGACGCTGATCTGGAAAGCATATTATGCAACTTTGATCAGCCCACACACGCAATTCAGCATGCCTAATCAATGGACATGGTTGGTACCGACATTTTTTACGAAGATGAATCCTTCGTATTCCAGAGTGTTGTTTTTGAAACCGAATCAAAAAAATTAATCATTGAAAAAAGAGATGTAAAAAATAAGAAAAGAAAACATCGTTCAGAACTTGACCTTGCCAATATGCACGCATCCAAAATCTCTGAACTTCACAGGGAAACCGGAGATGCTCTTCATGATTCCGTTGGAGTCATTGAAGCCGAAAATGCCAGACTAAAGAACCGGATTAAAGAATTAGAGGAAGCTTTATTTCCTATGCCATTGCTTGGCAGTTCCTTGGAAATAGCCATGCCTGCGACTATGTCCACCCCTGCAACAAATCTAAAATGGTCCTCCAGCTTCCTCGCATCCTGTAGATGATATGTCGAGAAAAATATCAACAAAAGAATAGAATTGATTGCCAAGGCCTGGGAAACATCACAGAATATGGATTCCCTGGGAAGTAGGGCACATAACTTGCTCCTACTTCTGTAGACGGATTTAAAGAATGAAGAAACTTTCTATGTGCACTCAGTCATCCCTTTCTCCTTTCATGTTAACAACATGCCAGAGACGAGAAGAACACAACATGATCTCCAGTTCAAAAAAAGGCTCACTCAATTAGAAGCATGCTGGAAACAGAAAGTGAAGAACCTATACCTAATTGTGCAATCGTGTGAGCAAGCAATATCAAAGAAAGAAACATTATTCACAAAACTCACCAAAATAGACTTAGCAGGAAAGACAAACGGCTTCCAGGACCCCAGCTTAATCCTCAACTCGTTGACGTTAACCAAGCAAGCTTTTGATCAACAAGTTGATAATTTGAAGGCCTTGTCTTTAGAAACGTTTTACAAAATTATTGAATATGATGAAGAGGTGGACAACTGGCTAGTCGGGTATTCGCTACAAAATGGAGACATTCATGAAGGTCTGTGTAAAGTTTCAATTGATCTAAGCGAATTAGAACATGAAGTTTTCAACATTCGAATCCGCAATGACATCAACGTCGCCCCCCTGAGAAGCTATATTGAAGAGAACTTGAAGTGGATCAGCCATGAAATCCAACAGGCAAATGCAAAAATCCTTTGTGTATCAATCCAGTTATTGAAGCGAGCTGCCCACAAAAACTAGCAGGGAAAGGCATGACCAACCAAACACAAAAATTACTTATACGTACCATCCCTGTAAGTGTATAGTGATAGTCCTTTCTTTCCTTTTCTAAGTAGAAATCTATAGACAAAAACTGATCTTCGCATTTCTACTTTTCAGGTATTACATTCTGGTGTTTCCAACTTCTTTCCACACTCCTATTTCTTGTACATATTTTTGTTATGGTCCGCGGGAGCCCCAATCCCAGTCTATATGAAAAACGCATTTACATTTCCAATGATATGTAACAAACTATTTTTTTTTCATATATTCCAAATAAAACTATTCTTTTGTCTCCTTATATATTTATGTCTTCCTGGATTTTTTATCTTCAACGATACTGAATGTGAAGTCATTATGTTTATTTTATCTCTATTCTCTTTTTTTCTTTTTCAAAATAATGTATGACATAAATCACTCACTCAAATTCGACATATCATATTTCACACATATATATGTTTCTTTAAATTTCCAGGAATATGTAACACGTTTCATTTTTTTCCAATTTTCAGCCCGCCAGCTCAACAACCCGCACTCCAAAAACTACCTAAGTATGTAATCTGGGCTCTGTCACACTATATAGAATGAGGGTTCTATATATGCTCTATAAAAGCACATATTTCGTATGTATAAAAGTAAATATCTACTTTTAAAAATTACGTTTTTGCTATGTATAATTTATGCTCTCCAGGAACCTATAGTTTGATACATTCCAATTTCTTGTATCAACGAGCCCCTATTTTAAAGAAAACTAATTCGGGAATGCTATTTATTTGGTCCTCATGTCCACCACCCTGTGTAACAGATATTGGTACTATATTTTTTGTACATTTTTCCACCACCGTGTGTAAAACCTATGTAAATAAAAGTAATTCCCGACTGTTACATTTTTGGGACACAAGCCCCGTCAAATTTAAATAGTCCACAAGTCCCATTATCAATTTGTACATCACAGAACTCTCAGTGTTATTTGAAGGTCATGGAACAATAGAAACCCTCTTTTCAGGTCCCCAGCCCGAGAACCCCCGATCCAAAAACTGGCTGGAATGAGGGTTTCGTCTATGCTCTAATTCGGGAAGGCTAGTTTTCCTCCTGCTTTTATGTGTTCCTAGATTTTTCATTTTCATAATGGACTATGACATAAATCACTTACTCAAATTTCAGATATCAGATTTCACTTATATATATATGTTTCTTTAAATTTTCAGCAATATGTAACACATTTTATTATTTTTTTATATAAATGTCGTAAAATTGTGTTCACTACTTTCTTTCTACTCAAACGTAAAGAGATTTTCATTTCTTACATCTTTGCAACATGTCATGCACAATGTTTGTCACAAAGGCCCTTAAAATTAAAATAGTTTGCAAGCCCGCTTCTCAATTTGTACACCGCGTATCTCTGCCTGCTCTTTGTAGGACATGGAATGAGGGCTCCGTCGTCGTTCTATAAAATCTCATCCCCATACTTTATGAAAGTACATATTTCATATCTATAAAAGTAAATTTATGCTTTAAAAAATTACGTATTTGCTATGTATAGTTTATGGTCTGCAGGAACCTATAATTTCATAAATTTCAATTTCTTGTGTCGAGGAGCCCCTGTTTTAAAGAAAACTAATTCGGGAATGCTATTTATTTCGTTCTTATGCCCACCACCCTATGTAACAGACATTGGTACTATACTTTTTGCCCTCTTTTCCACCAGCGTATGTAAAACCTATGTAAAGAAAACTAATCCGCGAATGCTGAATTTTTGGGACACGAGCTCCTTAAAATTCAAATACTCCGCAAGTCCGATTCTCAATTTGTATATCGCGGAACTACTGGTTCTATTTGTAGAGAACGAAAAAACAGAACCATGTTTTTCAGGTGCCCAACTCGAGAACCCGCGATCCAAAAAATGCCTAAGTCGAGAAGCCGCTTTTTTAAAAAAAACTAATTCGGGAATCATATTTGTTTCATACTTTTCTCCACCAGCCTATGTAACAGACGTCAATACTATTTTATTTTTTTTTACTCCAGCAGCATATGTAAAAAGGAAAACTAATTCGGGAATGTTAAATTTGTTCGACACAATCGCCTTCAATTTCAAATAGTTCATAAGTCTGTTTGTCAATTTGTATATCGCAGAACTCTACGGACTATTTGTAGGCCACGGAACAATAGAAGCCCAATTTTCAGCCCGCCAGACCGAGAACCCGCCATTCAAAAATTCTAGTCCTCAAAGCAGCATGTCAATTTGTATATCGCAGAACTCTTGGTGGTATTTGTAGGCCACAGAACAATAGAAGCCCAATTTTCAGCCCGCAATCCCGACAACCCAGAATGAAGCTTTTGTGCATACTCTATATATATACTTCATAAAATTACATATTTGATTTTTGTAGGCTATGAAACAACAGAAGGCCAATTTTCAGCCCCCTAGCCCGAGAACCCGCGATCCAAAATTTCAAATAGTCCGCAAGACCGCTTGTCAATTTGTATATCGCGAAACTCTCAGTGCTATTTGTAGGCCACAGAACAACATAAAACCAATTTTCAGCCCAACAGCTCGAGAACCCGCGATCCAAAAATTCAAATAGTCCGCAAAACCGCTTCTCAATTTGTATTTCGCAGAACTTTCGGTGCTATTTGTAGCCGACGGAACAACAGTAGCTCAATTTTCAACCCACCACCCCGACAACCTGGAATGAAGCTCCCGTGGCTTTGTTTTAAAGAAAACTAATTCAAATAGTCCACAACTCCAATTGTCAAATTGTATGTCGCGGAACTCTGGGTGAAATTTGTAGGCCACGGAACAACAAAGCCTGAATTTCAACGCACCAGCCCGTTACTACTATTTCTGTGTATTTTTTCCACGGTCGTATGCAAATCATATCTAAACAATAGTTCTTCCCACGTGTCTATACTCCTTCGCATTTATTCCCTTTCCCGCGGATAGGTTGCTAGTACAGCACACGCGTCGAGCAGAGCAGCCAGGAGCGATACTCCGTGGCGCCGGCGATGTGACGACCGCATGCCACTTACTCCCAACTGCCTAATCAGTTCAAGTTCAGCTCGCTTGAGGCATGGCACCATTACTCTCAGTGCACCCTGCTCTGCCTTCGCATCATTTCGACGGACCGGCACCCTCGCTGCGCCTTTACTCTGCGCATGCAAACATTGTTGGAACCTCACCAGCTGCCCAGCCTATTTCAATTGCTCCAGCGGGTCCAGATGGCTCATTCTTTCCTATTTTTTCTTCTCAGAGCTCGGCTTCCTGCCCAACCTTTCCCTGCTCTGCATTTTTCCTGCCCTGTTGTGTTCCTGCCACATTTTTTCTCTCCCACTATCCCGGAAATGCCCCGGCTACGAAGGAATTCCAAAGGCTGACCAACCTACCAGCCAAACCGACCCCGCCTGGTCCTACGTCCCCCACCTACTCCCTCCCTATTATTCTCCTCCTCTTCGGCCACCTCGTCCTCCTCCCTGGCGTAGTCAACTCAAATTCCCGCATCTCTCCCGCCCCTTCCTGCGTCCCTTGCCAACAGAATGGAGGAGCTGAACTGCTCAGGGGCCTCACTGAACAACAACCCAGGATCTTTAGCCAATTCCGCATCTGTTTCACACCCAAGCCCTTTGCCCCCTCCCAACTCTCCGGCCACCCAATCGCTTCAGGACCAACTTCACGACACCCAATTTCAGATGGATGGTCCAGAAGCCAGTCAAAATTCACGACGGCAACCCCAATCTCAAGCGGGTTCCAACACTGACCCAGAATGCAAGTGGAAAATAGGCCTTGCACTGGTGCAGAGCCTGGTATTCGACCTGCGTCGGGACATGGACGACCTCTGGTTCTGCCTACAGAGCCTGGACGACAAATCCTCTCGACTCCTGCAGTTTTTCTCCACATTACAAAGTGCTCATCTCCCCGCACCAGAGGCAGCCCAATCAGCAACAGCCCAAGCAGCAGCAACCTCGGCACCAGTGTTGCCACTGGAAAATTTGGGCCACGCAGACGCAGACTGCGAGGACTAGAGGCTTCCATCACGCCCGGAGCATGTCCAGAAGGAAGAGCACCTGCCATCAGAGACGGAGAACGCTATGCAACTGGACCACACACCACTTTAGGAGGAGCCACCTCCTCCCAGGGACACGACATTTTGCGCCTTTTGCATGGCCGCATCGCCGCACTACAGCCCATACCGGTGATTTGTTTTTGTCTGTTGTTTTGTCATGTGCATGCCGACCTTTCATGCATTTTGTCCATGGTTATTATAATTAGGCTATCTACACTTTCTACAGTTCTAGCGCCCACCCTTACGAGCCAGAATTTTGAAATATTTTTGTATCAGTGACAATCTACACTTAAGTTATGAAGCGGTTTGCCTGCCTTAGTTGGTTTTCCCTCAGGGCAGCTTAGTATTTACAGCTTGAAACCATGGAAATTCTATGTACTCCTTCATTTTGACAGACTTTTATACAATCTTACTTATAAAAAATATATATTGAATAAAATTTAAAAAATAGCTTATACTATTCATTAACTAAGACATGTTATAGCATTATATAAAGTACTTTAAATCTCCATACAACGTTATAATATTCTATAAATTGCTCTCTGTCATGTATATCACAGAATTGTTCGCTGCAAAATGTATATGACCAAAGTCTTCTGTGCAAAATGTATTTCACGTAACACACTGGACATGAAAAGTGTGAACCCGAAACTCTGTCAACCCACAACTACGTAATTGTTCAGTACAAAATGTATGAAGTTTTATAGCATTATACAAATTAGTATAAATCTTCATACAATGTTATAATCTTCTATAAATTACTATCTCATGTATATGACGGAATTGTTGGGTGCAAAATTCCTATTGTATGCTAATTTTTTGGTCTTCAGCGATGTTGATGTTTTAAATGTTCATGTAATTTCCAGAGATATGTAATATACATTATTTATTTTATAATAAGTTTGTATAGTTCGCAAGCCTGCTTGTCAATTTGTAGAGGGTACGAAACAACAGAGGCCCATTTTTGAAACCGACAGCCCGAGAACCCACGATCCAAAAACTGGCTAAGTATGGAATGACCACTCCATCCATGCTCTGTAAAACATGTGCAAAGAAAACCAATTCGACAATGCTATATCTTTTTTGTCCAACAAAAGCCTTAGTTTTAAAGCAAAATAGTTCGACGATGCTAATTTTTTAGTGTTTTTCTCCACGAACCTATGTAACAAACCTTATTACTATTCTATTGTATAACTGACATTATTAATTTCTGATAAATTTCTATAATCCGCCACTTCGCCTGTCATTTTGTATATCGTGGAACTGTCGGTCCTATTTGTAGGCCACGGAACATAAGAGGCCCAACTTTGAACCCGCCACCCCGAGAACTTGCGATCCAAAAACTGGCTAAGTATGCAATGAGGGCTCCGTGCATGCTCTATAAAATCTCTTCCCCATATTTTATAAAAGTACAAATTTCATATGTATAAATCTAAATATATACTTTATACAAGTACATATTTCGTATGTATAAAAGTACATATTTCATATGTATAAAACTATATATTTACTTTACTACGTTTTGCATGCAAACCACATCTACTTCAACTTTCTATCCACGTGTCTCTACTACCTCACATTTACTCCCATCCCAACCTGTCCCAACCTGGCAGGGACTCCATGTAACACTTATTTTATTTTAAATGTTTTAAATACTTTTATAATAGTTCTAATGACAAGGTTCTTTTTTATATATTTTTATCAGAATAGTTGTAATGATAGAATAGTTGTATTTTTTTTTTTATAGAATTCTTTTTTATATTGTTTTATAGAATAGTTGACAAGGAAACGTAAATGGAAAGATGACGAGAATAATTGTACTAATAGAATAGTTGTATTTTTTTTTTATAGAATTTTTTTTTATATTATTTTATAGAATAGTTGACAAGGAAACGTAAATGGAAAGATGACGACAAAAATTAAGATTTAGAAATCAATTACTTTATTATATGCTTATTATAATATTTTATCAAATATGATTATCTAAAAATTGAAACATTTGAAACATGTCTTTTTAATATGCTTAATTATCCAATATTTAATAGGCTTTGTCAACGAATATATATTTTAGAATATTTGCTCACAAGTTTGGAGGGAGTATTTATGTTTATTTATTTATTTATTTATGTTTGTAATTGATTTGGGGAACATACATTTTAGAATATTTACTTACAAGTTTGGAGGGCTACATTGAACTAAAACATAATAAGTATTTATATTTGTTTATTTATTTGTGTTTTGGGGTATTTATATTTGTTTATTTATTTGTGTTTTGGGAAGATACATTTTAGAATATTTGCTCACAAGTTTGGAGGGACTACATTGGACTAAAGTATAATAATTGTTTTTGTTTATTTATTTATTTATGTTTGTAATTGATTTTTGGGAAGATACATTTTATAATATTTGTTCACAAGTTTGGAGGAAGTATATTGGATTAAAGCATAATAAATATTTGTGTTTATTTATTTATGTTTGTAATTGATTTTGGGAAAAAAATGATTGAATTATATAAAGATTCATAGAATTAATGTTACAAGTTTTTACATTTGATCTAATTTGATTAAAATGGTGATATTATTTAAAGTTGTTTTAGATTTGATAATTTTAATATAAATTATTGTATTAGTAAAAAGGTAAGAAGATATCCCCAAATGGGGTGACACATGGGCCACACTCGTCTTTGGATGGGGTGATTATGAAGGCAGTTAAAGCCCCTCGCCGCCACCCTCCCTCCCTGTCCAGTTGTTATGGTTCTCATGCATAACAGTCAAGCCTTAGTGCATCGGGCCTTAATGGAAGCATAGGCTCGGCTTTAGTACGATTTTGGAGATTGTCATTACACCAGCACTAATGGCTACCAGATCCATCAATGCCTCTTCCCTCCTGGTATTTTCACTGTGCGTGAAGTTTTATATGGGGCACTTGGGCCCAAAGCCCAGCGTCGTTTTGATAATTTTGCTCCAAGATCCAGCTTGCTCAACTGGTTTTTCTGCTTGCCTGGTGCCTTGCGCAGCCATGCCACGAGAACGAGGCAAGCCCAGATGAGGGTCGACCTACTATAGCAAGTTTGGACGGCACAACCGCCCAGGGCCTGCCTCTCAACCTCTCACGCCAGGCGGAGACCATCTGGGCTCTACGAGGCAGAACTGATCTGTGCAGACTCCTTCAAAGCCTTGGCCTCACCATGGCCTGGGACTTTCCTCTCAAGTTCTAGTTCCAGACGAGGACCATCGGGGTTTCTCTAGGAGAAATTTGTTCGCACAAGCTCATCATGAGCCACATCCTTCCAGCACTGAGAGTCTCCAAGGCGGCTGCCCACTGGAAGAAGAATTTCCGCCCAATTGGGTGAAATTCTTGCCTTTCCTACCTTCAACTGCCCAGGAGAACCAGCCCGCCACCTGCACCACCAATCTATTTCAGGAGTCAGTCGCAACAGGATGCATAGTGGAAGAAGAAGCCTTACCTCTGGAGTACCACTCGGAGCACAATTTCGCTGCCTCCATGGAAGAAGACCTTGTCACGGAATCTGGTGTTGCCTTTGACTCTGTCGCTGCCACTTTGGAGGAAAACCAGGCTTAAGAGGACCATAGTCACCCAGCTCCAGAATCCTACAGAATCACGGAAGACCACCTGGTCTTAATCTTTGAGATGAGAAGGGACCTGACAGAGCAGCAGCACCGCCAGAGTTTCTTCAGCAAACGTCTGGATGCCCTGTATGATTCCCTGTCAAGCGAGCCTGAGAAGAGTCGTTTCCCGATGTGTTGTCAGCCCTTCACCTTCAAACTCCATCAACATGGATGCCCGGGCTCGCCACATGCATAGTACTCTCACGAGTTTTTTTCTTTGGTTTAATGGCTAAATTTTTGCAAATTTTGCATACGCTAGTCTCTAGTTCAGGTCCGATAGGCTCAGGTCTGATAGGCGCTCGAGGCACTCAGTCCACCGCCTGTTCTAGTTTCCATGAGAGTGGCAGAACATGTGGCAAGTCCCCTATTTGTATGTCGACAGTTGTCATTTTTTTCTNCTTTGGAACTGTGAACAGTTGTCACGTCCATGTGTTCTGGTTTCCACTACGATGGCTAAACAGCTAGCTTGCTATCATGTATATTTGGACACATAAGTTTTCTGCTATGGCAAGGTAATATATATTTTTATTTACCAAAAAAAAAAGGCAAGAAGATAAGAAAGTTCATTTTTGTAATCCCTTATTTATTAGCATAAGATATTAGGAGAAGCGGGTGCATGTGGGAGTCTTCAAAATTCCAAGGGAAACAAGATTGTGCACTATGCTTAGGGTCTAGGGAAGGTGACAAATAACCTTGTTGAAGCCTATTCTCTATGGTGTGGGATTAATATCACTAGAAATGAAGGAATTAGGTTCCTAATGGTCTTTGGGGATTCATTGTTAATCATCTAGGCAATAATTTCCCAGTCAATTCCTAGAGGGCATCAACTTCAAGGCCTTGTAGCTCAAATTAATCAGGTTACATCTTAGTTTGATAAGATCTCCCTATACCACATCAGGAGGACCTTGAACGAAGAAGCGGATGCTTGGGAAAAATTGGCAACCTCATTAAGCCCGGGAAGCATTTTGCAAAATGGGGATTTACATTATGCCACAATCCCATAATTAATTAATTAGTGGGAGATTAATTAATGTTAGAATGTCCAAGTGGAGCATATATGAAGGAAAATATGTGTGGTTCCCCCCGGTCACGTATGGTGAGCAGGTGGTGGAGGGACAACAGGAGCAAGCAAGCTTGTAGACAATTAATAAGGTCGATCTCACGTGAGGGAGATCAAAGCGTAATTATGGGGAGACACAATGGATGTGGGATTTTACGAGGGAGAAATCCTCCCCGACTTAGTAGATTTGGGGCTCGGACATAGATGGATTTATTCCATAATTGATCGACGAAGGGTGGTTTTCCAGTCGCTCGACAAAGGTGGGGATACACAGTGTCAGTTGTGGCAAGATTGGAATTGTTGACAATGAACCTGGAGTATTTTTCATATCATTTCTTGGTTTCTTTGGACAAGGAGGAGAATTCTTTGTCCCATAATCCATTAATAATGGTTTTAGCATTACAAAGAAGCCTCTAAGCCAAGGGAATTTGGGGCTTTTCTCCAAGATTAGGTTTTGATTCCGAGTCCGAAGAGCCTAGGTTACATATCTTTGTGTTGTCAGGGTATGTGGCAAGGGAAATTATGACAAGTGATGACTCTCAGGAGTTTAAAAGAATCCTCCGTAGGCACAAGGAAATTGCACAGGCCAACAATAGTGTAATCATGGTCATCACTTCCAAGGTGGCAGAATTGGAGCAGTCCAGCATTTCACACAATGCTAATCTTTCCATCATTCTCCTCAACTACAAGGGTCGGATTGACTCATTAGAAGCATAATGTAGCAAACTCCAAGCTTTGATTTTACCACAATGGGTGGATAATCTATAATTGGCTTCAAACAACCATGGAACTCGGAGTTCTATCCAGGGTGGGGGAGCAAAGGCTGAAACAGTGTACCAAAACCATTTTACCATGGAAATTGAAGGTGATACTACCCATCACTCTAGCGAAGAGAAAACATACTAGAACAATGTGCAATAGTTAATCAATATGAAAGTTTTTTTGTGTCATATGTGTTTTGTGCCAGTTTGTTAGGCAAGCTACCTAAAAGAACACTTAGAGTTCTTGATTAGTAATTTATTTTTTGTGTATATTTAGATATTTAAAACTATACACTATTTTTTGGAAATCCATTGAAGAAATCTACGTAATAGTTGTTTTCCTTGGAAAAAAAACTCCTAAATATAAAAAAATTCAATTCAATTTAGATTAAAACAAATACTAGCATAAGCTATTAATTATATTCTAAAATCTATCAAACTTAACCTTCATTTAAAAATCCTAAGTCTACCTAAATATTCACCTTGGCTCTCTAATTTGTCTAATTTGTTAATGATATAGCATTGTTCAATTATAAGAAATGGGAAACCATTGAAAATATGATATTAAATGTTTTTTTCTACCTTTTGATTCTCAAATTAGATGGCATAAATTTGATTTTATCTCTTCGGATTCAATTCATTATGTTTAGCTAAGCGAAATGGGGCAACTATGGAAAGAAGCAAATTGTATTGTGAAATATTTAGGATTTTGTTTATGTTGGATGCATTTATCAAACAATTGGTGGATTGGGCTATTGTTATAATTACATCGAAACTTTAATTTTGGTAACTTTCAATCACACGATTTTTTTTAGTTATATCATATATTTTTTCCCACATATAAGTTTATTCTCTGGGTTATTCTAATGGTACAATACATAAATTTTAGGTTTATCATATATTTTTAGGTTTATCATATTTTTTTATGTAAGTTTTTTCTTCTTGGCTATTCTAATGATACAATATATCAATTTTCTAATGATACAATATATAAATTTTATGAAGACTAATAGTGAAGGGGAGAAAAAATGTTTTTTGTTTAAATAGAAAATTTGTAATTTGATCAATTCTAATGTAATATGTATTATATATTACACGTAATATGTTTTTTAGATATTTATAAATTTAGGAATTGTCATAACAACAAAATCAATAATTGGTATTTTTAAAATTGACCTTCAAAAATTTTAGTCTTCAAAAATTTTAGTTATAAATTTGTACAAGGCATGGATGATAGGGATGAAAGTAGCGGGAGATATGCATGGGGCCTTGGGATAGCATCTAATAATCTAGCAAAAGCACATGCTCTCCTGAGAGGCCTCCAAATAGCTAAGGAATCAAAGGTCAAATCATTGATCATTTTATGAGACTCTATGGTGATTATCAAAGCCATTCTTGGAAGATCTTATCCAGTGAAAAGCAAGCTTGCTACAGTCTTATCCTGAGCCAAAAACAAAAGCAAGCTCATTAGAAAAGATCTCCTTCCATTTCAGGCATGAGCTCAACTTTGCAGTTGATACATAGATTTTAGTCTTAGGTGAATATGTCCAAAATGAGGTGTGAACCACATGCAACATCCCCTAAGGCTAGTTTAATTACACATCAATCATCAATTAATATCCACATGGATCAACAACACATATCATCTTAGTGGTATCGTGAGGAGAGCTTCAAGGACAGCACCCAACCTCTCTCGCATGTAGGATTTAACCTCGGCTCTATGTATTGAATGCCTTAGCATGCAGTTGTGCTAGCACTATGGGATAATGGAATATGGGCATATGAGAGTCGGGAACAATTGCGGTCGAGAATTGTTGGTGTCAGGCCTGCAAGTACGTGAATTTGGGAGGATTATTTGGAATCCGAGTTATTTCATGCCAATGGTGAGAATTTTTATTGGGATAGCAAAGAAGACGGATATTTTGGCATCAATGTCACGGGTTTGGCACCTTTGCTCTTTGGTCCTCTAGCATTCTAGTTTGAAGCAAGGAAAATTGGAAGAGCCTTCAATGCAAGTGACTCGGGTATCTGAATTTCTTCTCCAACCCTCTCTTTTTCGGGTTGCTTTCCTCTATGTTATCCTTCTCTATACAGTCATTTTCAGTGTTAATGGTGAAGAAATTCAAGTCAAAGGATTTAGTGTTGTCAATTCTTTGTGGATGAGTGTGGTGTTTTTAACCTTCTCCTTTGATCCTTTTTGTCGAGGTTGTGTCGGTCTTGTTCTTTTCCAAGCTTGCTTGGCAGGACAAAACACTCAAAGCTTGGTTGGATTTCTTGGTGTCCTTTCTCTCTGGACAGTGTTACATAGTGAAATTTGTAAATTACTTTGGGTTAAGGGTATCAGTTCTGTTAGCTCTCTATGCACAGTGTCAATAGTTTACTCCTCTATTTTTAGGGGATGAAGTTTACATGCAAGTATAGTATATTGTCTGGTTTGGTTTGCTAGCATACAAAGTGTGGCTATGGAGAATAGAGACGTCTTGGAATTCAGAAGGACATTGAGGAGACACGAGGAGTATATTCAATCCAATAGGACATCACTATTCTCAGTAACAACTAAGGTGCACAAGAATGAGCACCGGTGTGTTTCTCAACATGCAACTATTATGAACCTATTGGTACACCTAAAACAAAGAATTTCCTAGAGGCTAAATGTAGCATGCTATGGAATTTAGCCCTAAATATTTGTAAGGATTCTCAGTCATCTGGATCAAACAACAATAATGTAGCTTATTGTGCTCAAGCTAAACTAAAGTTCATCAACTAAATGAACCAATGGACATTGAGCAATAGCACTCTCCTCTCTCAAATGTTGGTCAAGAAGAAGCGAGTAGTTTTACATGTTTTTCATTAATAGCAATGTTCTTTAGACTCATAAGATTATTACATGTTTTTCATTAATAGCAATGTTCTTTAGACTCATAAGATTATTAAGTGTTATTAAGTGTTTTTTTCAAGATGGCTAGTACATAGACGAAAGTTTCAAATGTCATTTTTATAATATATAGTAAATTGTGTTATGTAATATCACAGAGTTGTTTTGGGTTTGGAAACTCATAAACAAACCTTTATATGTAGTTGTAAATATTAGCTACAACCTTTTAAATAATATAATATTTTCTTATTATAATTAAAATAAATAAATAACCTTTTAAATAATATAATATTTTCTTATTATATTTAAAATAAATAAATAAATGTGTACACGTCTTTGAAATGAATTTATACATTCTTGTTCACTTTTTGTATCTTTGCCCATGTCTTGGACATCTCAAAATTGATAATTAAGATAAAATAAATAAATAAATGTTTACATGTCTTTAAAATGAATTTATACATTCTTTTTCAGTTTCCATGTCTTTAAAATGAATTTATACATTCTTTTTCAGTTTTCATGTCTTTGCCCATGTCTTGGACATCTCAAAATTGATAATTAAACTTTATGAAAAACATATAGGTAACCATTAACATTTATATATTTGAAATTTAAGTTTTATGAAAAATATATGAGTAACCATTAACATTTATATATTTGAAATTTCTTATGAAAAATAAGCTTTGTGAAAGAGATATGGGTAACCATATTGAAATTTAAACTTTATGAAAAAGATATGGGTAACCATTAACATTTATATATTTTAAATTTCTTATGAAAAATAAACTTTATGAAAGAGATATGAGTAATCATTAACATTTATATATTTGAAATTTAAGCTTTATAAAAGAGATATGGGTAATCATCAACATTTATATATTTAAAATTTAATCTTTATGAAAGAGATATGGATAACCATTAACATTTATATATTTGAAATTTATGAAAGAGATATGGATAACCATTAACATTTATATATTTGAAATTTCTTACTCTTGGGCTCTGTCGCACGTATATTAAAATTATATCTATGTTAATTTTATTTGGCAAAAATAATGTATCAATAAATAAAGTTTAATTTTCATGCGTGATTTAGTAAAAATTTGATATTGTAATGGTCAATTATTTTTTAACTATGGTGTTTGGTTTGGATTTGCCCCATACAAACATCATTTTCTATCTCCACTTATAGGTAGCACCTCAAATATGAATGTTTGGATATCATAGCTATCTTCGCTTTTAGTGCTCACTGAAATTCAAACATCTTGTCCCTCCTCCACTTTTGGCACCCTTCCCTTGCACATATGAAACTCAATACTACTTATACCATTCATTGGATTAGTGTAGCACTAAGAAGCATGTTGAATCAAGATTACATATCAAAGCACATTACAATTCACCAAAATGATTTCCTCTAATTTTTTATCATATAATAATTTTGTTATCAATTTTTTTTTATAAAAAATAGTATTAAATAGAAAATTCCATAACTTTAAAATTTTAAAAAAAAAATGAAAATTTTAAAATTTCAAAAACACTTTTGATTTTTTGTTTTTACATTATTTAAAATACTAAATTATGTAACATTGCACATTTATATATATAGTTATCATATTTTTTCTTTACACTAATGATATTGTTTTTATAATGAGGAGTCTTTATAATCTTGACAAGCAAATAAAAATTTTTACGGAATTTTGCTCTAGTACAGGTATGACTATTAATAGTAACAAAATGAAAGTTATGATAATTAAATCCAAAAATATTACTTACGCCAATTTCATGTATGACAACAATAGTTTGGAGGAAGTGTCTTCATACAAATATCTCTGAATCGATCTTCGTCATTGGTTTAACTGGAACTATAGCATTGAGAAAAATATAAATGGAGGGTGGAAAGATTATTATGGACTTGAAAACAATTGTAAATCAATGGACCTTTGGTTGTGGGATAAAAAGAAACTTCTCTTTGAAATTCTCGTCACTCCTGTTATATTATGTGGTTGTGAAGTTTGGGGTTGCAACATCTCTAGAGAATCATGGGAAAGAGCAAATCCAAAAGTGTTTTATAACTTATAATCTCAAAATTAAAGGCAATACACCCTATCTTATCATCCTCATAGAAGGGAGTATTTCCCCCATTAAGAGCATGGCTATGAATAGGTACCTAACGTACAAGAACAAGATAAACAACATGGAATACAAGAGGCTTCCTAAGATTGTTTCAAACTCCAATCAAAACCACATGTAGCTCAAAGGGGGTTGGCATAAAGATGCCAAGTCATGGCTAAATCATTGGGGAATAAAGGAAGAGGTCACTCTATAGAATAACAATAATATGAAAAATATTATTACATTTAAATTTAAGGAAAAAATGTGGTGCGACAGAGAATTAGACGATAAAAGAAAATTAAGATACTAAAAGGAGGTGATCAACCATAATCTAGAAGATAAAAAGTATCTTTGTTTTGACTAGCGTAAAGAACAAAATCAACATTGTTAAAATAAGAACAAACTCTCACAAGCTTCATAGTAAAACAAGGCATTGGACAATTCTTAAAACGTCATGGATGGAAAGAACTTGTCATCTTTGTGACACAAAGAGGGTTAAATATGAAAAACACTTTCTCTTAGAATCTCTTGCATACACCCACATTAAATTACAATTTCAAAATATTTGTTACAATACCAACCTTCGTAACTTTTGAACTCATTAAAACTATGATGATTTAGGAACATTTCTCTTAAAACTTTTCGAAAACATAAATAAAATTCTTAAGCAAGCCAAGAAATTCATTACCTTTCTTTCTTAAGCAAGCCAAGAAATTCATTACCTTTCTTAAGGTCTAATAAACTAAATTTGGTCTCAATGGACATTAATCATCATCATACATATATAACAACACGTTAGAAAACAATAAACAATGTATCAATAGGATTTTAACCCTTGAGCTTTCATAATATGCACCCCCTACTTGTCATTCAACTCTAAGTCAATGTGTATGTGTGTGTGTTAAACTTATATCTTAAAGTCTTTTATATAAACTTGTATATTGAACATATTGTATGTATTAAACTATATATCATCCGAAGGGGTTAGCTCAACCAATTGTCAGCAATGTTGATGAGCATTTGGCTAAGTTCATGTCGACAAGTGCCCAGTGCAAATCCCAATGTTGATGGGCAATGGGCATTTGACTAGTTTCAT
>JASDQU010101392.1:121579-132228 GCA_032191745.1 Picea mariana
AACCAAGCACAACAATACTTAAATGAGCAACCACGTCCTCTGCGGAAGGCGCAAGACAGAAAGACTCAAACAATGACCAACCAATATTAAGACAAGGCAATATCTATGACTCAACGGGGATTAATTACAGACCAATTACTCCATTTAATTTCCATTAATTGACGAGCACCTTAAACATAAGGTAAATCCAATAAAATTCAATTCCCCATTTATTAAGTCCTAATAACTTATTGTACTTAGTTCAAGGACATTACAATTGTATGCTATCAATAACAGTAAGGATGATAATAGCATCGCCATGAAATAATACCCATATTACCTTTTATACCACAATGACTTGCAAAAATAACAATCACATTTCATTTTAGGTGTTAACCATAATAATAAAACTACGATATCATTACCATGAATGACCACACCATTAAATTTTAAAATTACAATAAATTTGCACTAAAATAACCATGACATTTCTTTCTATAAGTTATCTAACACTAACATTACACTCTATAGTATATTGCAAAAACATTTCTCTTACATAATTTTGAAACAAACAAAAGCAAATATCATAACTATAAACACGAAGAAAATATGAGTAGTCACATGTCGACATCGATATCGGAGGTATGTACATAAATGCCAGATATATCAAGTGTTATCAACCTTACATTGTACTAGTCTATTACTAAGGTCACCTATTCTCTTTGAAACTTCAGTACTACCTTTAAGAGATAATTGTTGGAGCATTTAATTCGTAAAATCCATAATAGTTAATTCACTTGATTCTTCTATAATTTCTTCACTTGAATTAAGTATAATCTCAGTCCTAAAAGGCCTTTAATTATTAAATGAACATTACTAACTAAAGTAGCATGCTGTTTTTTTAACCTAACTAAATTAAGATATTTGCAGTAATAAGGTAGAATGCCTTCAAGAAAATAAACAGGTTGCTATTTTTAAATTCTAACAAGTAAGGTAGTTGCTGTTATGAATTGTTAACTAAGGTAAGGGAGATTGCTATTATGAAAAGAAGTAGATTGCTATTTTAATTACCAACAATTTAAGGCAGTTGTCGTTATTCAGCCAAATAAATTAGAGGCTACTAATTAGTAATTCATGAGGCAAGGACACGACATTAGTAACGAGGCCATTACTAATAATCTCCTATCAATCCAGCGAGCCTCAAGACTATTAGTAAGCACTAGCAAAACTGTCAATCTTAAGTATTGTCAATCCCCAACTTCATTAATTATTTTAACCCAAAAATAACATTGGTCAAAAATCAATATCGCACTATTATTTAACCTTAGCAATGATATCAGTTGCAGCACTCCACCTATAGTAGGAGAAACATCAGTGCAAATCATGCTGTAATAAACCTGCTGTCAGAAAAAGACTATCAATAAGATTTGATAATTAAGGATTATGAGGCTACGAGGGTCAACTCGGTAATGTTGTTCTGAAATATAAATCGCTGCCAGAGTGAGGGCAGTGCGTGAAGGAATTCCCTTGTACCCTATGTCAGATACAAAAATTGGCTGCCTGTGCACTCCAGTAAATACATAATGAAAGGTTTAACAACCCAACCGCGGTCAATACAGAGCTGGAATCACCATTCAAGGAGGCTGATTGACAAGGAGTTCACGGTGGATCCATCATCTAAAATTTATGTGTGTACCATTCCAAGGAGAATTTTAGAAGTGGTTACAGGTGGTGGAGGTATCGATCCGGTGTTACTACGTGCCTGGTTATAGGACACACAACTTTTAACAGTTTTAGGAGGTGAAAGGTCCAACCGTAGACATCTAGATCTAGTTTGTTTAGAATCCAATGCAAAATTACTAAGTTTTCTAAAACCAAGGTAAACGTTCTAGTCTCATTGGTGTTTAAGGAAACACTAACACTACAATAAGAGCCATACTCCCACAAAATTCTTCATTAATACCGTATGGCTTATCCTAGCTAAATTCGAGCTTTAAATAAATTTTTTTGAGTGTTGCTTGAGCTAAAAATCCAGTTCGCTGCGATTTTTTATTTAAGAGTTTGATGAATTAAAATAGAATGGATTTCGTTTATAACCAGAGAATAATGACAACAAGAAAGATGTGATTTAAAAAGGACCCAACCAAAACTAAACCCAACAATTCCCGTTTAACTTTAAGATGCAAGGGCTCTACATAATTTTGGTTTAAAGGATGAAACTATAGATATGAAAGGAAAGGAGATGGAACAGAATCTCTGTGTTCCAAACAATACATCGTACTCTTCAATTAATAGTGGAAGGGTAGTCCTGGCTTTCAATGCCAGAATCAACAGTCAGAACAGTGGGTAAACTACTGTTACACTAAAGGGATAGGCTTCTATCTGATGCGAAGGCTAAATCTCGGTTCCGATTACATTTTAGGGATGAAACAGATCGATGAATAATAAGAGTTCCACACTCAAGAGCCAAAGGAGTCATATATGCCCGGACTATTATGGTGGTAAAAGAATACCACTACGGAGTTCACTCAACCCATTATTCAGATATATAAATTCAGACTTATAAATTTAAACATAAAATTTTAGAAATCAAATTAGACATGTAAATTCAGTCCTAAAATTCAAATATATAATGACAATCTAAAATTGAGTTGGGTAGAGGGATGGGTTCCTTGTGAAATGAAACCAAAATACAATCACAAAGTAATACACCTACAGATCAAAATCATACATCCTACAAATTCTATCATTCGACCAAAAGGCATATCATTGCCTATTTGCCAGCTCCGAGTGTCATCCATGCGCTTCGTGCCACTCTCGCTCACCGACCGTCAAGACTACACTGGTACCTCCCAGTCAATCACTAGGGGTAATCTGCTTCCCCCTTAGCCCTCTGAGCTGCAAAGGGGCCACACACTATCCAGATGGTACGTCTAGCTCCCAGGTTGCCTCGCAAGGCCGAGCTACCACTCCTATCCGAGATGGGAAATCCCAACTCCCCACAAGTAATCAGTCAAGTCACAAATTTGGCAACGTAACATTATGCTAACCGTCGATCCCCTTCTTCCTTCTCCTCTCCCTCTTTTATAGAATTTTAGAACTTCCATTCCTTCCCTAATCTCATTAAATTTAAGTTTTAATAAAAAAATCTCCTAAAAATCTCCTTTGTACAAGTGTCATTCATCCCCCACATTCCTCCAATAATTAATTTCTTTAATTTATTAAATTGTCTTATTTGCCCCACCCACCTAGAGTTTCTCCTAAATTTACTTCTAGGTGTTCCTAGATTCCCTTACAGGTTTAAATACTTTCCCTAAAATGAAGTTGCTAATTTAGTTCAATTTAGAAGGTTCTTAATTGCAGATTCTTTATTATGTTGACCTCACTTTTTACCATAATTTTCCCTCTTTCCCTTATTATGTTTCCTCCATTCCTTAGTTTCCTAATTTTTATTATTCCTTTCTTTCCCCTTTTTATTAGAGACAAAAATGACAGTTGCGCAAATTAACCCTTTTTCCTTTTTATTAAGAATTTAATATCTTTTACACTTTCACAAGTTAAACAATTAAATTCTTCTATACCATTTTAAATCCACTAATTTTAATTAAATTCTTACTCTCTTCATTTTACCCCAAAATTTTATGAAGACTAAAACTATTACTTAAGTGCTTTTTAGTTTAATTTTTAAATTTTTATTTTTATAGGGTATTTTTCTTAAGGTTATACAAAATTTTACCCCCTAGAGAAGTTTTAGATTTAGGACTTAGATTCTAAACTGGGCGACATTTAATTAGGAAAGTTGTTTAAAAATTTCTTAAGGTGTTAAATGTCTTAGGGCCATCTAGGTTTGTTCTTTCATCATCATCAACACGACGTGCCCTTTAGGACGCACCACATGCTCCAAGGGTGCCACTCGCCTCATTTGTTTCTTTTGCGCGATGTGCCCTTCGGGATGCACCACGTGCTCCAAGGGAGCCACTCACCTCTTTTCTTTCTTTTGCACAACGTGCCCTTCAGGATGCAGCACATGCTCTAAGGGTGCCACTCACCTCTTGACTAATTGGTAGACATCAATAACCCCTGGAGTCAACACTTCGCCAGGTGAACTTGTGGAAGACTAAGGGCTTCTAAGGAATAAGGCCCCCACCTTATTGTGAAACCCTTAGAACCTCATGAGCGACTGTCGCAGTCTTCCCTCATGACATCGTGGATCCTCTCGAACTAGGTAATGGTTAACCTACAGTTCGAGCCACGACGGGAGTGCTAGTAGGATGTGGCAGGGCTGTTGTCCACACCTCTCCCTCAACCTCTCTGGTAGTCATGTGTGTGGCCCCTTTACTCCATATGTGAGTCTGGTTGGCAAGCTATCATCGGCCTGCATCATCAACAATCATGTCAGAACATGTCCACATCATATCATCTAATCAACGTACTAAAATCACAGTAAAACAATCAAACCCCAATAGCACACTCCCTGACTTGATTCGGAGTCCAAGGGGTTCCGTCAATGCCTCTGCATCCTGAAGGTCCAAAACCCTGCACACTCAGTAAAACCGAGTCAGTAGCACATGTCTATGTCAATGCAGTAAAACATCATGTCATCTATCATAATGCATCATAATCAAGGAAAANCCTGCATCATCAACAATCATGTCAGAACATGTCCACATCATATCATCTAATCAACGTACTAAAATCACAGTAAAACAATCAAACCCCAATAGCACACTCCCTGACTCGATTCGGAGTCCAAGGGGTTCCGTCAATGCCTCTGCATCCTGAAGGTCCAAAACCCTGCACACTCAGTAAAACCGAGTCAGTAGCACCTGTCTATGTCAATGCAGTAAAACATCATGTCATCTATCATAATGCATCATAATCAAGGAAAAAAGTTTTAATATCATAATAGTCCGGATCACTTGCGAGCAAGTGTCCTCAAAGAATAAGTTTTCTCAGTGTGCCAAAGCAGGATGTTACAATCATGGCACTACTTGTACTTGTCATTGGACTTATGTAGGATATCTTGAACTTGTTGGTGAATGTGTTGGATCCGCTCAATGAACTGGGTGTCTTTGTCAGCTTCAGTTGGAGAAGGAGATGAGTCGGTCGAGGTTACCGCAAGGGGAAGTGAAACATCTATGGGACCCAATAGTTGGAATCCCAACCCCACCTGAAAGGTGTTGTGGCTGATTGAGCTATGCAGGGCTCAGTTGTATCTATGCTGGACATAGGGAAGGCTCTCATCCCATGTGCAAGGGTGATTTTAATTATACATGTGAAGGATATGCACAATCATTCTATTTACGATCTTGGTTTGGCCATTTGTATGGGGTGGAAGGCCATGGATTTGGTGAGCTTGGTGTTCAGGAATGGCCAGAGGCTCGACCAAAATGTGCTAAGAAATAAACTGTCCCAATCTGAGAAAATGGTTTGTGGGATTCCTAAATGTACCCAGACTTGTTCAAAGAAGAGCTTGGCAGTGGCCTCTGCTGTGATGTTCTTCTTGCATGCAACCAGAATCACCATCTTAGAAAAGCGATCAACAACCATGAAGCACAGTCATTTCCCCGCTTGGTGGATGGGAGACTCGACATGTAGTCCATTGATATGGATTCCCATGGCATGTCAGGAGTAGGAAGAGGGGTGTACAGGACTTGTTTCTTAGTGGTCGGTTTGGTAATAGTGCAGGTAGTGCAGGACCTGATATACTTGTTGACCTCCTGTCGAAGTTTCAGCCCGTAGAAATGTTTCTATAGCATCACCACTTTCTTTTTTACATCAAAGTTTCCTACCACCTGACTGTAGTGGGATTCCTAGATAATCTTCTCTCACTCGCTTGATGGAACATAGATATGGCCTAGATGACACAACAACCCATCTGGAAAATGGAAATTATCGACAACTGTGTTTGCACCCAACATTTGGTAGGTGGTGGCGAAGTATGGGTCTGTCTCATAGAGTTGGGGCCATCCAGAGGTCTCATGACCACAATATTCTAGCACCGTAGTGAGTGTCGTGACTGGAGGTCTGCTGAGGCAATCAGCGACGCAATTGGTGCTTCCTCTTTTATACTTGATGTTCAGGTGGAATTGCTGCAAGTATGTGGGCCACTTTTGATGGTGATAGTTGGAGCCTCCTTTTACAAGTGTTGAAATGTAATTCTTAAAATCAAAAGTTTACCCCGACATGTGAAGTGGCGATAGCCGCTATAGTCCTAAGTCACTGTCGCCTAACCTTTAAGCGAGTCTATCACTTTTTTTTTTTACCTTGCACTACCGCGCTTTGGGAGTTACAAGTTGTAAGTTTTCCAAACTCCGATGTGCGAAGTTGTGAAACAGTTTTAAAATTTTACCCAAGTTAGTGTCAGGGGTAAGTCACTTTAAACCCTAGTTAAGCACCATCAGGGTTTCGCGACTCAGCGATTGCTCTCCCAAAAAACTATACCTTTGTAGCCTCGAGTCGCGAAGTCACGATTTTTATTAATTAAGCATGGGTTAGTTAAGAGCTTAAGTCAGATCACATTTTTTAAACTGAATTGCTTCATCGCGATTTTAGGTTTTGGGGGCTCAAAGGGTAGGAGTAAATTCTCCCAATATGGCGAACGCCGAAAAAGGGGGATTAAAGACTAAAACAAACTTAATTAAAGGAGATAAGTAGGATTAATCGATGCACAAATGAAAACTTTAATACGCACTGTCTGCGGAGTAATTTTAAATGTTTTTTACGTTGATTCGTGCTATGCCTCGTCAAACAATTATGGAATTTATTTAGACTACGGCGAGGTGACAAATAGTAGGATCTTGCTTTTACTGCTAAATCTATATTTAAGCGATTTGACCATTTGGTTCACAAGGACACCAGAGTTGTAAATGACTAAGATAAGGGGTTGTTTCATTATTTCAATTTATTTTATATTTTACGTGTAGAGGTTTTTTCATCAGGATAACTTTTGTCTGTATTTACAATTCTTACTACAGGTGATCTGTGTACATAATTCTCTTTCATGGCTCCATGAAAGGTGTTCAAGGTGACTGCTGAAAGTTCAGGTCAGGGCTCCGATGTTGTTTCCAATACTTCACCTTGAAGTATTAATACTGTCAAAACCTGGACATACATCTCCGACTTTGTTTAGCCTGAGTCGGTGAATTGTTCAGATGATTCCAGTAATAATGAAAGGGATGATTTGGCCACCAGATACAAAATTGTCAATCAAGAAAAGATGCACAAAATAGCGGTAAGGCCACGGCTCCTTCCCTATTATGATATGATCAGATGGGCGCCAGGCCAGATATCCCAACCAAGACTATTATCAACGAACAGAAGGTGACGGTTCAGACTTTTAGACTGGAACATTTGCAGGCAATGTATTAGCTGTCATCTACACCAAACTTCGCGCACAATGTCGAATTTATGGAAGGTTTCAAGGAGAAGGAATGCAAGCAATATGGAAAAAACTTGTCTGATTTGATCAGGGATTGGGTTTCTCACCCTGCAAAATTTAGGGCAGACTCTAATGTAATTTATTTAGTCTCCTCCTTAGAGCCACCATTCAAGTACATAACAATGATAGCATGTAGGATGTATGGGAGGGAGGACAGCACACATTTTTTTCTCCAGTGAGTGCCTCTGATTCATACAGTCACTAAAGGTGTTTCTTTCGATTGGGCCAAACTGTTGTCGGATAGTTTAACCAGTCGAGTTACTAAATATCGAGTGCAGAAGGCGATTCATGTCCACCTACATCATGGACGCCATTTGTTTCCTGATGCCTTACCCTCTAATGAGCTGGAGCTGGACTCCATATAGTACAGAGCCCATCCATGTCTATGATCTAAAAAAGAAAGAAGACTTGAAAAACTTGAATAATTATTGCAAGTGAAATGTTATGTGTTTAAAGAAACAAGATCAATTTGCAACACATAAATTAAGGATTACTTATGCAGAATACTCATAGACAACAGCATAAACATTGAACATCAACAAATAAACACAACAACTTGATAAAGGAGTTCACCCCACTCCGGGCTACATCTCCTGGTCCAGCTTCCAATGGATCATTATTATTAAATTGCTCAAAGTGATCAAAAAAATGTCTTACAATTCTCAAACTAACAAACCGACTTCTCCAATGGCTCCGCAACATCCCAAAACCCCTGTCTGGGCTCTTTCGGCACCTGAAACGGTCGAAAAATGAGAAATATATGCTTCCTTGAAGTCTCCTTCTCCAACTTGCTGTCTCTGGTTCTACAATTCGCACCCTTCTTCTCCAAACCTGGCACACACGCTCTTTAAAGCGTAAAGAACCCAGTCCCGTACGCAACCGCGCACTGGTACAAACCGTAGGATGGTTAAGGCGCCTCCATCCCCTAACCGCCTCGGCACTGGGTCATATGGCTCATGCGACCATACTCAAAGCATAAAGGTGGTTAATTCGTTGCAACTCCCGAAACTGTGCAACTCCTGCGCACGTTTTAAACCATTGGTTAAATACACAAAGCTCACGGGTTATTCATTGGTTAAAACCCCGCGCACAATACAATGGTTTAACTTTGGTTCAATTTATATACACCGTGCGCATGTTATATAACATATGGTTATAATATATGTTATATATGCATAGTATAAATTATGGGTCGGGGCTAAGCCCTGGCCCACCCCCCTTTCCAATTAATACAATTCGCAAACATAAATATATATGTGTTGGAATATGAAACAAGTAACAAGGGTTGGCCTATTGGTTAGCGGAGTATTTTTAACACTTATGATGTGGGAGGTCCAGGGGCCGAACCCTGTGGCCTCCATTAATTTTACATAGCAATTATAAACCAACCAACGAGGGACACGTGGCACCCAAGCATTGGGCCACGTGCCCTCATACCATTCACTGCCAATGAGACACATGTCAACACCCAATTTTCTGACAACCGTCCAATGAAAATGCACCACATCACCCACCTGCCATGTCATCATTATGGTATGGCCCTGCCATGTGGTCGTACGCACTGTACGGACAGGTACAGTCAGCATCCCAAATTTTTCCCTATTTGGCTTGGCAGACAGATCGCGATATCTCCTCCATACAGACTCTATTTGCGAAAGTAAATATACCATCGGAATTAGGAAGACGAGATGATTGCAATGGCACTATTTTCATTGCATTCCGAGCACTTTGAAAATTGAGCAAAATTTGATCCCCTGATCACACCTCCCCATTGGGAAGCTTTTGGACCTCCAAAAGACTATATTAGTCTATGTGAAGATGAGGGTATAGTTCCCTCACCCTTCCAACCTCAATCCACTTGGCCTTGCTTGGATTCGTCCCTTTAATACCAACTCGCAAATACTCCACATTTCCTCACTTCGAATTTCACATTCTCCTGTCAAGCATGGTGTCTTCCTGTAGTTCTGTTAGATACTCTAGAGAAAAATCATCTATGGAAGGAATCTGAACATGCTCTCCTTGATCATCAATCAATGGAGGCTCATACAACTTCAAATTATCAACATTAACAACTGCATACATCTGCATATATGGAGGAAAATCTAAACGAAAAGCATTATTACCAATCTTGTCGACAATTTTGAAGGGACCATATCAAATTGGTTTCAAATTTTTACCTTCTCCTTTAAGCCTCTCCTTGCTGATGTAAAGCCACACTTCATCACCAACTTCGAAACTGTGATCAACAAGATGCTTGTCATGTCTCGCTTTGTACTTGGCCTGACTCTTTTCCAACTGCTATTGCACCACCTGATGTATCAACTGAATTTGTTCAATGAACTTCTCTGCCCGATCAATATCATATTGCCCATAAACAACAATATCTTTCCCAAAGATAAAATCTAAAGGCGACTTGGGGAAATAGCCAAAACATGCCTCAACTGGCGATGTCTGAGTCGAAGAGTGCTTGGCTTGATTGTACACATGCTGAATGTAGTGTAAATGTTCATCCCAAAGCTTAGGATGCTTGCTGCAATATGCACGAGGAAGATGTACCACTGTACGATTCACCACCTCTATCTGACCATCTGTCTGTGGATGAAAAGCTATGCTCTTCTTAAGCTTGGTGTCCATGAGTGCCCACAAACTCGACCAAAAACTTCCAATAAATCGAGAATCCCGATCAGAAATGATGGTCTTGGGCAAACAAAATGCACCCAAACATTTTGAAAGAACAACTGTGTCGTTTGTTCTGCCATTACCTGCTTAGTACAAGGTATCAAAATACACATCTTACTAAAATGATCAAACACAACATAAAGATAATCATGACCTCTTCTCGACATAGGTAAACCAACAACAAAATCCATGGAAATGCTTTCCCAAGGATGAGAAGGAACTGGAAGTGGAGTGTACAAACCCAACTTTCGATTACTTGGTTTACTTGTAGCACACAACGAACATCCCCGAACATATCGTGAAACACTTTCATTCATCTTAGGCCAGTAGCAGAATATTTGCAAATTCGCCAATGTCTTGCCTACACCAAAATGGCCAGCAATAAGAGAAGAATGCGCTTCTCTTATGATGTTGATTCTTTCTCCCTGTGGAATACACAACTTGCCAAGATGATACAAGAGATTATTATGCAAATGATAATCCAATTCTTCAACATGGTTAGAGTGGCACAAAGTTTCATACACTTCCTTAAAGTCAGCATCTAAAGCAT
>JASDQU010101392.1:141511-151928 GCA_032191745.1 Picea mariana
GTCAAACTCGAACGTTCATGGGCCACAATTGAATGGGATATAAGCATCCAGGAATGTTTGGAAGCGAGACAGAGACAACTTAGAAATCAGCCTTAGCTTCCCTTTTCCTGAAGGATGTTTTTCCCCCTTTTTATCTTTTTACTCACTTTCAGATGCCTAGACCCTGTACTTTTTATCCTTAAGTACAAACTCTGGAACAACATCTTTCTGGCGCCGTTGCCGGGGAATGAAGTTACGAAACCTTTTCCCTGGGAAAACGACATTTTCACAAGTTTCTACCCTTTGATGGTGAACAAAGGGTGAACACCTTCTAAACACTTTTTATTTTATCATTCACTTGGTGACTCCATGTTTAGGTAAACTGGCATCTAGTCAAAGGAACACTAGACAAAACCTGGATGGTAAACAGACCATGCCCGTTTCTGATCCCGAAAAAATACTAAAAATGAAAGGTTCCCTTAAACCAACCACTGCGGTCTACTAGATTAAGCACACACAACCCAAAGATAAGATTCCTTTTGAACGACTAACTTCACATGAATTCCCCCCTAAAACCCTCAACCCAACTTTAACTCTCCCCGAAATTAAAAATGAAATTCATCCGACAAATTTTGACGTACATAAAGGTGAAAATCCCTCAGTAATTTTAACAGCAATCGATATCCCACCAACTCTTCAGTTAGATTTCCCGATCTCACAGAGTCTCAAAGAGTACACCATAGAATTAGATTCTACTCTCACAGGTTCCCCTGATTACATCTCTTGCAAGTTTAAGGAACCAAATCCTCGCATCCCTTTTCACCCTTCTTCAGTTTTCTCGTCTTTAGAAGAAGCTAAAGATTCGCTTTTAGTGTTCCAGAACCCTCTATATAACGCACCATTATCCTATCCAATAGTTTCGATGGCGGCCTCCAGATGGAGAGGTGGAGGGGTTTTGGGAGGAGGAGGTGGAGGGGCTCTAGGAGGAGGAGGGGGGGGCCAAGGGCCGCCCCTGCCTCCTAGAGTTTTCACTAAAGTAGCTGCCAGATATGTGCCTTTGGTCCTGCCTGTCCCTCTTCATGACCTTCCTAAAAACTACATGGAAAACTTACCTAGATTTACAGGGGAAGGGGACCTGACTGAAACAGAACATATAAATTTCTTTGATCAGTTTGAAGATATCCTAGGTCTCAAACACAAAGACATATATTCGAGGTTATTAGTTCAAAATTTCAAAGGATAGGTACGAGCCTAGTTTCAAATTCTACCCACAAGTTCGATATTATCTTATGATTCCCTAAAAGATGCTTTTCTTAGACAATGGGGCGAAAGAAAAGGCCATTTGTACTATTTGACTGAGTTCGGTTCTTTAAAGAAAAAAAATTCAGAAACTGTTATGGAATTCATTCAAAGGTTTAACAAGTTGTATAATAATATCCCAGTCGAAGTTAAACCACCCCAACCCACAGCCAAGGTAACCTTTGCGGGAGCCTTTGAACCCGATTTCACACTTCTGTTGAGAGAAAGGAGAGGGGCTACCCTGACCCGAATGCAATATGATGCCATAGAGATCGAATCTAACATGATGGCCTCTGGGAAATTAAAAACAAAAGTAGAAACAGGAAACTGAGAAACTAAACATTTTAGGGAACAAGTGGGACCCTCAGGGCCTAGTAGATCCTCAAATGAGAAAATGGATGACATGGACAGAATAATTAAAGATTTATCAAATAAGATTTCCATAATGGATCTAGATCAATCTAAGGCAGATCCGTTCATTAAGAGGGAATTCAGAAGAAACCCCAACCCTCAAAATCAACAAAGATAGATTAAAAATGAAGACCAGAAAATTCAAACTCCTTTAAAAAATGAAAATTTTATAGGAGGAAACAACCTGGAAGATTTCGAGGATCTAAAAGAAGACATGACAAATTTGGGTGACGACTGAACACAACCTTATCTAACTAAAGAATATTACGTGAATTACTTGGACACTCAACAGCTGTCAAATAAAGATAATGACATAAACAACACTGATGTTTCTGTCTATCAAGAAGTGACCAATCCAATAATGGCTGAGGTCCAACCTAAGTACAACCTGAGGCCTAGAAACAAAACTGCGTCGACTCCTCAACCCAAGAAAATTATCCCAAGGGGTGAAATATACAAGCCCACCCCAAAGGAGACTGAGATACATAATAGAAAAATAAAAGGGGTAGATTCACAAAATCCCAAAGTAAAAGAGGCGGAGACCCAAGCAAAAGAAATTAAGATAGATGAAACACATATACCAGTAAATAAACTCATGGGAAATAAAATAGCACAAACAAATAAGTTAAAAAAGAAGGAGTTCAAGGTTTCGACCGGAGAAATGGACAAGGTGGAGGTTTCAGTCTTGAAAATGAGATAAATAAGATCAAAATACCAATCCCTCTGGTCGAATTAGCAAAGAATCATGTGTATCGAAAGCAGATAACCAAAATAATTGGTTTTTCGAATCCAGAAAGTCACTCTGACGTGATAAATTTGGAATATGATAAGCCTAATATCACTTTTGTTCCACATTTCGAGGGTGTCGGAGACATCGTCCCTCCCTTCTATATTACTCTAAATGTGCATGATTAACTGCTGCATAACTGCATGCTAGATTCTGGAGCCTCACATAATGTAATGCCCAAGCCTATTATGGACAGACTAGGCCTCGAGATCACCAGGCCTTATGGAGACCTCTACTCTTTCGATTCAAGGAGAGTTAAGTGCATGAGTATGATAAAAGATTCAGTAGTTACTCTTACATAGGTTCCAGTGAAAAGCGTCCTGATGGATGTAGTTATCGCCGATATACCTCTGAAGTATGGCTTGCTACTATCTAGGTCGTGGGGAGCCAAACTTGGGGGGTCTCTTCAACTAGACATGACCTACACCACGATTACTGTGTTTGGTGGGAAATTTACTCGGCTTACAGGGAAACGAGGCTAGCATACACAGTGAGCGACCCACAGAATCCTAACAATTACCCTGTTTATGTTGCCGATCAAGATCTAGGGAATTGTATTTTGTCTTTTGATGATGGTGTAAATAGCTGTACATAAGAAAATTACATAAATGAAAAGGAATCAGGAAAGATAGACAAAAATATGTATAGCACTGGAATTTGGAAAATGTTTTTTGACGGTGCCTTGTCATATGAAGGAGCAGGTCTAGGAGTATTGTTTGTAGCACCTGAAAATGAATTTGTGATTCCTTTCTCTTATAGGCTTCAGTGGGATATAGACTAAACCAATAATGTATGTGAGTATGAGGCTCTAGTCTTAGGGTTGGAAGCTGCCAAGAAGCTCAACATAAAGAACTTGGAAGTATACGGAGATGCAGAGTTGATAGTGAAATAGATAAATCGACAATACCAGGCCAACCACCCAAGATTAAGATCTTACAGGAATTGTGCCTAGGATTTAATAGAAAATTTATTCTTGTCGGTAAATGTTCATTTCATCCCACGTTTTGAAAACTTGCAAGTTGATTCATTAGCCAAAGCAGCCTCAACGTTTCCCCCCCCTACAACTTTGAAACTAAGGTACCACATAGAGGTGAGGAACAAACCTTCCATACCAAACAACATCCAACACTGGAAAGTGTTTGAGGATGATGAACAGATCAAGAAGTTAGTCAAAATGGTGGATGACTTCGCCGAAACTCACATTGACCAAAAAAACCAAAACGACCACACATGGATCATGCAAGAGGGAGAGGATCCTCAGGGGTTCTAGGAAGAGATCACTAATCATCGCATGTTAGTTTTAAAGAATAATCAGATTCCAAAGGGACTAATCCCTCTGGAGAGGCTGTTCGACCAAAATGATATGCCCTTAAAATCGACTTTGCAACCCCAACCTGAGGAGGTTGAAGACTGTGACATAGGGACCGAAGAGGAGCCTAGGATAGTAAAAATGTCAAAGTACCTTCCTCCCGAGGCAAAAAGCAAGTATAAATACTTAATCGGGTGGTATAAAAATGTTTTTGCTTGGTCATACGAAGAGCTAAGAACCTATGAAACCACTGTGATTGAACACAAGATACCCCTAAAGCCTAGTGTCAAACCTTTCAGAAAAAAACTCAGAAAAATCAATCCTATTTTATTTCCCGTGGTCGAAAGGGAAGTCAAAAAACTCATGGATGCAAAAATAATCATACCACTGAGATACTCCGACTAGGTAGCAACCCTGGTCCCGGATAGAAAGAAAAGTGGGGAGATCAGATTGTGTGTTGATTTTAGAAATCTAAATAAGTCCTCCCTCAAGGAAAATTACCCTCTACCCAAAATGGATCACATTTTAGAAAAAGTAGTTGGGGCGAATAGGATGTCGATGATCGACAGGTTTTTCGAGTACAATCAAATTGTTTTCAACGAGCACGATAAAGAAAAAACAACCTTCACCACCCCTTGGGGTACATTTATGTATGACAAGATGCCTCTTGGTTTAATGAATGTAGGTCCTATTTTCCAACATGCTATGGATATCACTTTCATCAGTGAAAGGGACAAATTTGTGGTTATCTATCTTGATGATCTGACCGTTTTTTCTAAATCCGATGAGGATTATTTGATACATCTCAAGCAAACATTTGAGAAATTCCACAGGTTTGGTTTGTCTTTAAACCCCCAAAAGTCTCACTTTTCTATGCAAGAAGGTAAACTCCTGGGCCATATTGTGTCTCGAGATGGAATTAAAATTGATCCTAAAAGAGTTGAAGCTATAGACACAATAAATATCCCTAGGAATGTAAAAGAGATTCAGTCATTCTTAGGAAAAATAATTTTTTTGAGGAGATTTATCCCAAACTTTGCTGAAATCGTGAAGTTGATCATAGATATGCTAAAGAAGAGCAGTGAAGTGAAATAGAAAGCAGAAGCCAAAGCATCATTTGCACACATCAAGAAGGTCATAAGCAAGGCACCCGTACTGGCAAGCCCTGATTATCTAAAATATTTTTTGATTTTCTTGTTCGCCTCTGAACACACACTTGCTGCGGTACTCCTTTAGAAAAATGAAGAAGGTTTCGAGAAACCAATAGCCTTTTTTAGAAAAATTCTTAGAGATGCTGAACTCAGATACGATATAATGGAAAAGCAAGCATATGCTATGGTGAAGGCGTTAAAGGATTTCAGAACCTACATGCTACATTCCAAGGTAATTGCGTACGTACCCACCAGTTCCATAAAAGACATTTTGGTTCAATCTGACAGTGATGGAAAAAGGGGATGGTGGCTTGCTAAAATTCAAGAATTTGATCTGGAGATAAAACCGACGAGACTAGTAAAGGGACAAGGTTTGGCTAAGCTCTTAGCCGAATCAAATTTCAGATCCCTTGGAATAAATGGCCTACAGGGATGTGAAGAGTGCATGGACATGAATGAGCTTGAGGAACAAATAACTACAATCAGAATCGAAGAGAAGTTTGCCTCATCAGATTGGTATAAAGACATAGTGTCCTACCTGTTGACTTTGAAATGCCCGAGTGACCTATCCTCATCTAAATCTAGGACATTGAAGCTGCATGCGGTGAAGTAATGTATATCCAAAAACCAATTGTATTGGAAGGACCTGCTAAGCTTCCTGTTGGTTTGTTTAATTGAATCAGAAACAGAGAAGGTCATAAACGAATTTCACGAAGGAGTGTGCGGAGGACATCATGCCTAGAGAGAAACAACTTATAAGATCCTAAGGGAAGGATATTATTGGCCCAAACTTTTTTTAGACGTCAATGCCAAGGTCAAATCTTGTCACTGTTTCCAATTGTTTGTAGGCAAGCACAAACTCCCAGTGCTACCGTTGGTTCTGGTCAAAATGGAAGCCCCTTTTCGACAATGGGGACTAGATTTTGTATGCGAAATTAATCCTCATTCTAGCGATCAACATAAATGGATCCTGACTGCTACAAATTACTTCACCAAGTGGGTGGAGGCTATTCCAACTAGAAAGGCAACGGATTCGGTGGTAATGGATTTCCTTGAAGAGAACATTTTTTCTAGATTCGGCTACCCCTGATAGATAGTCACAGATAATGCCCAGGCATTTAAATCTATGGCTATGTTCAGCTTTTGACAAAAGTACAATATCGTTCTCGGTCATTCCATGACATATTACCCCCAAGGAAATGGGCTATCGGAGTCTTCAAACAAGAGTCTAATCTCTATAATTAAGAAAGTGCTGAGCGAAAACAAAAATCTTGGCATGTGCACTTGAAATACGCTTTGTGGGAAAACCAGATAGGTACAAAAAAATCTATCGGCACTTCTCCTTTCCAAATGGTATATGAGACCGACGTAGTATTACCTATAAATCTAGCGCTTCCCATAATGAAACTTTGGCAAGATGAGAAATAAGAACCAAATCATGTCACAAGAAGAATAAACCAGCTGATTGAAGTCCAACAGCAAAGGGCCGAAGTGGATGAAAGGCTACAGAAATACCAGGACAACATGAAAGTGTTATTCAATCGTAAGGCCAAGAACATAGAATTTATCCTTGGTGATTTGGTTTTGAAATGGGATGCTAGGAAGGAAGACTCGAAAAAACATGGTAAATTTGATCATATCTAGTACGAACCGTTCAAAGTCACAACTCCTGAAGGGAAAAATTTGTTTCTATTAGAGAATTTGGATGGTAAAATCCTCAATGCCCCTGTCAACGGGCGTTATTTAAAACACTATATGCAATAAATGGTTTCCAAAATTTCCATTGTATATACCAATTTGTGTTTTCCTTTTTATTTCAAATTTTTTCTTTGGTAAGTCTACTTTCATCACAAATAAAATAGGACAGTGTTTTTCTAGAAGTAGAGATACAAAATTTTTAACGCATTAAGTTCTTTTAAAATCCCTGATGCTCTTCGTGTTGATCCCTTATAGGATCCTAGCTTGCAGCCAAACGAGCGAAAGGAATAAATAGACGATCATATGTCGGAGAATAAATTCGCCGAAAACAGGTGATAGAAAAATTTTCCGTTATTTTAGAAGAAGAATGAAATGGTAAGGCAAAGGTACAAGTTCTGGGGATGTCTGTTTTTTGAACAAGTATCACTAAAGTGCCATGACGGTCTCATAACTATGTTGTTTTCACCTGATATGTCATTAAAAGAATGACTTCTTACTCTGGGTCCTAAAAGTTTCACCCGAATAAAGATAAGAGGTAATTAAAATAAGCCGAGGGAGTAAAGCATCTCCGCGAAAGGGTTCCAAGAGTCGGGTTAGTCCATGACTCTTGTTTTTTGAATTCCATACCTTTCTTCGTTGCCCTTTATGTCCTTGTATTTGCCTTCTTAAAAAGCCAAGCACCTTTCCGAGTTTCCTACATGGGAAGAAGAGGTTACATTGTAGCTTTGGAAGCTGGAAAACAGACCTTGGAAAGTAAGTTGGTCCTCATAAACTCCTTAGTCTCCTACTAAACAAAGCTATGTGTAGGTTGATCCTGAATCTTCTAGGTTTTTTAATAGTCTTCAAAGGATTGAGGCTCTCTCAAATGAAGGCCCCTGGAAGTAATTTTTCCCTTTTTCCCTACGGACTAAGGTGTTTTGAAAGTTAAGGGAAGGTTGATCCTGAGTAATTAAAGCAAGTTGACAGACCTCCACAGCAAATATTACACAGATATCATCCTTGGTATGCATTATACAAACTGATTTCCCCCACTTCATGTTTTAAAAAGTAAAATATAAGACAGATGGTGAAAGGAAATTCATATTCGATTGCCCTCATCTAGTCCAAGAAGACAATGAAAGGAAATTCATAAATGATTGCCCTCATCTCAACATTTAAATGCATACTTACGATTCGAAGTGGTGAAAGGAAATTCAGTAAAAAGGGGCCAGATAACTTCACCGGGGTACTGAACAGGCTCGATGGTAGTGAAGCAATATCTGAGATATCTGTAAGGTTGTCATACATAATTTTCACTCTACTCTAGTAACCAGCCTTTTCGAAACCAAATCTGCATCCCAAGTTCAGACAGGAACCCCTCCCGATTAAAAACAAGAAATTTACTTTGTTTGATGCAAGCCAAAATCCACAAGATCTGTTGAATTTCCTAGGACTATTTTGATTATCTTAAAGTAGACCTGAATTTAGTATTGAGAAGGAGAAATTCATCGAAAGGGCTGCAACTGATTTTAGAACGCAATTGAATGTTGAAAATATTTTCAGAGGTAAAGACAAAATCTCTTTTTCCCTCTGTATCCCCTTCCTAAAACAAGTTTTGCAGAAAGAAACCAATGAATCCATTTACCCAATATAGGCATGTGGTCTATTGTTCCTCACGTCTCACAGGAAGACAGGATCCCTAGTTGGAGCCTATGTTGGAGCCGCCTTTTACAAGCATTGAAATGTAATTCTTAAAATCAAAACTTTACCCCGGCATGCGAAGTGGTTATAGCCGCTATAGTCCTAAGTCACTGTCGTCTAACCTTTAAGCGAGTCTATCACTTTTTTTTTTTACCTCGTGCTATCGCGCTTTGGGAGTTACAAGTTGTAAGGTTTCCAAACTTCGATGTGAGAAGTCATGAAACAATTTTAAAATTTTACCCAGGTTAGTGTCAGGGGTAAGTCACTTTAAACCCCAGTTAAGCACCATCGGGGTTTCGCGACTCGGTGATCGCTCTCCCCAAAAAATATACCTTCGTATCCCCAAGTCACGAAGTCGCGATTTTTATTAATTAAGCATGGGTTAGTTAAGAGCTTAAGTCAGATCATGTTTTTTAAACTAAATTGCATCATCGCGATTTTGGGTTTTGGGGGCTCAAAGGGTAGGAGTGAATTCTTCTGATATGGTGAATGCCAAAAAAATGGAATTAAGACTAAAACAAACTTAATTAAAGGAGATAAGCGGGATTAATCGATGCAAAAATGAAAACTTTAATACGCACTGTCACAGAGTAATTTTAAATGTTTTTTATGCTGATTCATGCTATGGCTCGTCAAACAATTATGACATTTTTTTGGACTACGGTGAGGTGACAGATATTAGGATCCCTCTTTTACTACTAAATCTTTCTTTAAGAGATTTGACCTTTTGGTTCGCAAGGACACCAAGTTTTTAAATGACTAAGATAAGGGGTTGTTTCATTATTTCAATTTTATTTCTATTTTGTGCGCAGAGATTTTTTCATCAGGATAACTTCTATCTGTATTTACAATTCTTACTACAGGTGATATGTGTACAAAATTCTCTTTCATGGCTCCACGGAAGGCATTCAAGGTGGCTGTCAAAAGTTCAGGTCAGGGCTCTGATGTTGTTTCCGATACTTCACCCCGAAGTATTAATACTGTCAAAACCTGGACATACATATCTGACATTCTTCAGCCTGAGTCGATGAATTGTTCAGATGATTCCATCAATAATGAGAGGGATGATCTGGCCACCAGATACAAAATCGTCATTCAAGTAGAGATGCAAAAAATAGAGGCAAGGCCACGGCTCCTTCCCTATTATGATATGATCAGATGGGCGCTAGACCATGTGGATATCCCAACCAGGACTATTATCAGCAAACAGAAGGTGATGGTTGGGACTTTTAGACCGGAACATTTGCAGGCAATGTATCAGTTGTCATCTACACCAAACTTCATGCACAATGTTGAATTTTTGGAAGGTTTCAAGGAGAAGGAATGTGAGCAATATGGCAGAAACTTGTCCGATCTGATCAGGTATTGGGTTTCGCACCCCGCAAAATTCATGGCAGACTCTAATGGAATTTATTCAGTCTCCTCCTTAGAGCCACCATTCAGGTACATAGCAATGATGGCTTGTAGGTTGTATGGGAGGGAGGAAACCACACATTGTTTTCTCCCGTGGGTGCTTTTGATTAATACAGTCACTGAAGGTCTTTCTTTCGATTGGGACAAATTGTTGTTGGACAGTTTAACCAGTCAAGTTACCGAATATCGAGTGTAGAAGGAAAGTGGGAAAGAAACTTCATTTTTCATGTCCAACTACATCATGGACGCCATTTGTTTTCTAACACCTTTCCTTCTAATGAGATGAAGCTAGAATCCATATAGTACAGAGCCCATCCATGTCTACCACTCGAATCTTTAGGGGGATAAGGCCAAAGAATTCATCTATGAGATCTTCAACTGGGTAATGGTGCCACTGCATGTCTCCATTTTTGGCTATCCACTTCCCATGATATCAAATAGCATTGTGACCAACCTAAGCAGCATGGCAGATTGGTATCTGGAGGTGAAATTTTCATATATCAAGGTTTTCGTCACCTCTATCCCTCCATATGCCCTTCTGCTATTCCTACCAGATAAGCTATTGTGCCAAGAGATCGCCAGACAATCTGTACTCAAAGGGATAAGCAAGGAGCTCAAAGGAGTATCGAAAAAGGTATGGCTGCCCTTCCCTATTCGTATTGGTGCATATTTCTTGTTAGATTTTGGCCA
>JASDQU010101392.1:251131-261910 GCA_032191745.1 Picea mariana
CTCACGTTTGTACAGAGGTTCGAGGGTTTCAATCTGTTTGTTGCACAGCAATTCGCCCTTACCTTTGATGGGTGTAGGGCTAAAGTAGGTGACATTCAGCTTGAGCTGAATGTAGAGTTCATAAGCTCTGCCACAGGATTGGCAGCCACGGGCCAGCGATGGTTTAAAAAATCTAAAGTCGACGAGGTGCCATGGCCTTTGTTATTCGTATCACGAAAGGTTACATCTTGTGACAAATGTATGCCTATTTCCATGCTTAAACCCAAGTGGCATGATCTTTTGATAATGGTTAAACAATTTGTGACCTGTGAGGGTCGGTATGGATTGGTTTTTTTTTATCACCTTCGATTGTTAATGAATTTCATGGGTTATCCACTGAACATGCCATTTTACTACTTGCGTAGTCTGTACAAGATGTCAAAGAGGTTTAAACGAGAGAAGGCCGATAGTATCTTGTTTCACCATGGCCTGATCAGACTCATCGTCGTTCACCATTTAAACCTTCACGGCGACAATTGGCAAGCTTTTCTATTCCAAAATGGTTTTGTTGATTCAAAGTCTATCCAAATCGACAAGTCTTTGGTCAGTGAGACCAAGGTCGGGCCACCCATGCCTTTTCATGCCCTTCTACCCTCTCCCAAACCCTTGGTTTGCCCTGATATCGACCTACCCGACATTATAATAGACAAGGTTGAGGCTGTAAAAAAGCCTGTGAGCAAGAAGGTCAAGGGTAACCCTACTAACAATAGCAAAGGTAAAAAGAATGCTCGATTGATATCGAGACTTGCCCGGAATAAGCCTAAGCCAAATGCTGATCAAAAACCCATAGTCCTCAGCGAAGACTCAGACTCTGATATCGAGCACTTCCTGGCTAGAGAATACCCTTATTCCTATGGTCTGTGCTCCGAGCCACCCTATGACTTTGTTTCTAATTTACCCCCTTGCCTAAAGAACAATCCTAGCTACCCAGGGATCAAGCTACCTAATGGAACCCTCGGTGATCTAAACCAACCCTCGCCTGCAATTTCGAAGCCCGAGCAGACAGCATGTGTTCAATGTAATGTGTGGCTGGAGTGCTACTATACCGACGTTCCTTTATTACAGTCGAAAATCAAATCATTGGAAAACCAAGTTACAGGGTTGACAAGAGAAAGGGATAAGCTTCAAGCTAATGACAAGAAGTAGAAAACCACTGGTTCGATCGTTTTTAGGAATGTCGAGTCGGCGACAGCCTTCGTCAATTCCAAACTATCATGACCAAGTAGTCTGTTGATTATCTAGGTATGAATTTCAATATCAATTTCGTTTTTTGAATTGCTAGGATTAATATAATGAATTGAGTTTGGTTTTCAATTAGCTCTGTCCATTGTTCGAGATGACTCTGTCATAGTTTGATTATCAAAAACGGTTATGTTGTGGATCCTGTACATTGCTTTCGTTTTGCTAAAATTAATTGAAGTTATGATTTGGTTATACGATTTGGTCGTGCCCAGTTTAGCAATTGATTGGTTTTCACTGGTTTTGATTCGTTTTGAATAATTCTGTTGGTTTGAATTAATGAAATCAATGGGTTTTGCTTTCGCTTGGATTTTTTTTGTATCTAACTTGAACAAGAGGTTTTTACACTAAAATTAGAACATGGTTCTGTTTTGATTTAACATGATTTTGTTGTCGTTAGATATCAACGGCTCTGATTTAGTTCTTGTGATTTGATTTTTGAAACGATTTCATAGGATTGAATTGGCTTGATAAAAACAATGTAGTCTATTTAATTGGAAAAACGACTATGTTTTGTCAACATTCTCGTTTGGATTTGGATTATATCTGACCTGTGCAAAATATCTCTTCGCCGAAATCATGGAACTGTGTTGATTCATAACGATTATTTCAAACTCAAAATGTTCGATTCGCTCTTGTTGCTGCGTATCTTAAGTTAGCATGATTGCTTTTATGAGTTGGATTCATATCGAAAATCGATTTGATGCAGCTCTTTTGGTTTTGATTTTATCTCTATTGAATTCGTATGAGAAAACTCGGCTAATAGTTCATTTTTGAAATGAATTCAAGTGATGATTTTGTGGACTGTCAATTGTTTGTGTTTGCCCCAATTGGCAATAACAAACATTTGACAAATCCCACATACCCTGTTATCAATCGATTAATCCTATTATGATTTTGTTTGTGATAATTTACATACTAATTTTTATTTGATTTGCTAGTAGCCTAGGTCATTTGTTTATGTTAATACAGTTATATCAATCTAAAAACGATCTTGTTGATTTCATGTGGATTCGATCGTGTGTTCTGTTAATGAATGAGGCATCATAAACGATTGCATATTATTTGTTTAACTGTATCGATTTCAATTGGTTTATGAAAACGATTTTATTGATGTTAAGTTATCCATTACGATTTTGTATACCTGAATTGGTGATAACGAATTAAACAGAGTGCATACATCTCTGTTATCATTTGGTTGAATATGATTTAGCAAGTTTTGATTTGAATGATGCTTTTAGCAATCAAATATTGGTTTGATAGTTTGGATTTAATTCTTTAAGTTCGAATTAGATTTTAAAACGATTATGTGTTTGATTTAGACAAGCTACAAAATCGCAGGATTTTGTAGCTAGTCTTAGAAATTAGATTTTTATCAATTTTATTAATAAAATATCCTTTTAACTTGCCTATTTTTGTCCTCTTTCAGGTACATTTGAATTGCAATAATCAATTGGGCATGTTGTGGCAGTCTAGGAGATATTTGTGTGATATAGTTTTTATTTTAGGTTATTAGTTTAGTCAAACTTGGGATATTTTCCCAGATTTGTGTAAACAGTTTTGATAACTTCCACAGGGATGTTTTACCTTGTGGAAGGTCTTTAAATACTTTTCATTTTGTAATAAACTCATCATCATCCTCACTATGGGAGAACCAAACTATGGATTTATGACTTAGACTGAGATGAAAGTTAATGTCTTGTAACAGCTTTCGCTTTCAATATATCAAACTTTTGTTTCAAGTTTTATGCATATCAGTTTGCAGTTGATTATAGACTACTTTAGCTATCATAATCTATTGCAGGATGATATGATTTGATTAATGTGCTATCCATATCTGATCTCTTTCATTATTTAAAAGTACAACAATTACTTTGTTTCAGTTAATGAATCACAGATTTCTCTTCTTCGTTAAATGAATCATTTTGTATAGATCTTTGCATACAAATTTATCTAACTGTGAAGATTTATAAATCATAAGGTTGCTGTAAATTTTTATGTCTTGTTTGTCCTGTAATTATATTTGAAGAGCACAGCTGCTTCTAGTTTACGAGAAGCTCTTGGAGAATCCCGTGCGGGTTTCCTTCCTCCGATCAGCTAAGATAATCATGGCATACACAAGGCAAACTTGAAGCGTTGCTTCAGGTTAGTTTGTTATTTATCTGATAATTAATTTGTTAGTATAATTCAAGTAGTTTAGTTAGATATATGTGTAGTTTAGATTTGTAGTTAGAGTTAGTATTTTAGTTGTTTAGTTTAGAGAGTTTTTATTTTTCCTTTCATAATATTATAAAATCAAAAAACAATAGTGTTGTTGTCTTAGGACAGATTACCAATGAGTTTTGCAGGTTTTCATTTAAATCTGTAATTTGTAAATATTGTACATTTGTGAATAAGATTTATTTATGTTAGTAGTTAGATGTTTAAATTCGTAGAGTTATTATAGTATTAGATAGTAGATTGTATATATAATAGTTAGATTAGTTTATTAGTTTGTTTTAATAGTTAATTTTAGTTAGATTAGTTAATTTAGAGTAGTTTTATTTTGTTTTCTTATGACTTAGATCGGCTAATGGAGCCGCTAAACCCGTCAGGGTGGTTCATCCCAAATGGCTTGGGTTATTTAGACAACCCCGGACCGGTTCCACTCTCCCAGTTGACGGACGGTCAATTTCGCCCGCCAACAGATATCCAGCGCTAACATGTGCGAATAAAGAAACATTAATACGACCCTCCAAGTGTTTCAAGAAAGGAATGAGAATCACCTATAGATGCCACTGTGACTATCCAACCATTTATTATAAAAAAATAAATAGTGGTTCCCGATGTTTGTTATGGTAAAACCAATAGATATATGAATGTGAATGACAAGATGCACCACTGGTAAAGATATACAAGACATCCAGCTAACAAAATATTAATGGCACATCTACGAGCATATATCTGTATACCTTTGACCTCAAATTATTTGTCAGTTTTGACAAAACCTATGACCATGGCTCTTGGCAACACTAATAACCAGTCTTCTCTACTCAATATTGTTGGCATGGAACTCATAATATCTTTATAGCATTCCAATTTGATAAGAGTGGAGTCCTCTCCTTTCTTACTTTGGCTTGCCTGGCCAGACCGAATAATCGACTTTTCTTGATCTTCTCATTTTTTAGCCCACACTTCAAAAGCTCTGCCAAGGGCACCATTGGACCATTTCTCCCATGCATGACCCCATTTCCATTCTCGTTCGCCTACTTCATCTTCTCTTCCTCCTTGTTAAACTATGAGGTATCATCTTCTCTTCCTCCTTGCTAAACTGTGATCATCATACAGTCGTGATGTTTACTGACTCAGAAAGAATGTCGTGATAAAAAATAACAATCTCATTGATTGCAAATGCCAACCGGTTTTGTCCAAGAACCAACTGTGAGACATCAATCTTCAAATTTAAATCTAAGAAACCTCACCCTCCATCCAAACCTACAAATTTATTCATTATTCAGTCACAAGGATTCAATTCAACAGAAAAAATTAAAAAAAAAAAAAAAAGATTAAAGATACAATTAAGTATGCATGCATCTATTTCGTTAGTTTTAGTTTGATTTTTATCTTCACCTTATATAGAGATTAAAGTTAAATACAAATAATTGAATTAGAAATCTCATCAAATATTATATAAATACAAGTGGAGACTATTGAAAGGTTTTCATTGTTGTGATTTACACATTATGAGGAGATAAAGGTATGGTGAATCATGGCATTAGCAATGTTGCAATAATAAAATATTGTTGTTATGGAAAATTGTGCCCTACACTCATGTGCCCGGAATTTGATGTTTTTTTTTTCTTTTTTTCTTTTTGAGTGTATTTGGCCGGTAATATCCAAATTACCTTACTTGGCCAAAAAAAAGACTGTCGGACAAGTTGAGCTCCACATATTGAGGCATCTTCAAGCGAAATTGTTATTAATGATCTTCTACAAAAGATAAATTCCAACCTTATAGTGGAAATGTTCATCCAATTGTCTTTACAAATATAATTAACATTAAAATACTAATCCCAACCATTATCATTAAATGTTAGCCATGATTCAAACATAAAGAGAACACAAATATATAATAAAATATTGTAATATTTTATTATAATAAATTGAAAACCAAACTAGGGTCAAAGAAAAGAAAAAAAAAATACAACTTTAAAAGTCTCACAATACACAAACAAGCTCTGAGTTATATTTCAATTCCTTGCAACTATACTGACGACAAAACCAACAAGATATTCATTAACAAGCTCTAAGTTATATTTTAATTCATTGCAACTATACTGACGACAAAACCAACAAGATACTCATTAGAATTGCAAAAACCCTCATGGGAAATAGAAGACACCACTACTCATGACATTTGAACGGCAAATTTCAAACACAATGCACACACAAAACCTATACTTGGGATTTCAATTAGTGTTCAAGCATAGAATAGTATACCATAGTATGGATAATCATAGGAGATATGAGGTAAGGGTCGTAAGAAAAAATTATATCAAGAACTCCATTATTATGACACCCATTTGAAATCAAAACGAAGATTAGATAATGGTAGAATACGATGCAAAAATTGATAACATAGTTGAAAGACTTTGCAACAAATAAAAATAAAAATAGGGAGAACTCATAGTGAATGAAGTAAATGTGTACATGTCCAAAAAGTTGAATGTTTATCGATTAACGCCTCTCACACAGTCTACCCCTTGGTCATAGATTGTATAGGAAAATCTACAGTCTACCCCTTGGTGGTAGATTGTATAGGAAAATCTTCAGAGTTGGAAGGTGAAGAAGGAGGGTAGGGGCGTATTTAATTATATGCAGTGGGCCAACGTCCAAATACATCGACACTTATGTAGGTCATGCACCAAGAAACATCGCACGTATTATCAAAATAACAAATTACCAAATGTTAAAACCTAAAATATTTGCAGATGTGATGTATAGTTATTGGGAAATTATGTATTATCAAATTTTAATTTAAAAACCTTTTAACTTCACCCATGGTGGATAGTTAGGTTCATAAACTTAGGTTTGGGGCAATGAATAGGTTTCATGTGGCTTAGAACGATAAATAGGTTTTATGAGATTCTTAGATTGTTTTTAAAATTTTGTGATAAAATAAAATGTTTTTAATATTTTTGATAATTTCATAAATTATTATGTTTACTTTATAAATTAGGGATTTGTTGATATGAAATTAATCAAATATTATATGATAATGGTGAGAGCTAATTAATTTTTTAAATTAAGTTTATTTGTATTATTGAATATTAATATAAATTTATTTTTGGTTTTGTATTTAATATTAATTTTAAATCTTTTTTTTTTTTTAGAGTTGTTTTTCTTCATTTCCATGTTGGTATAAATCAATTTGGAGATATCAAATGAGTTCTACAAAGTTCACAAATACAACCAACCCTAAAAATCAAATCAATTTTTTTTATTTATAAATCACAACATTTAATTAGTTAAATTAATCTACTCATTTTCAAAATATTTGTCATGCTACTAACCTTCTAAGCTTTTAACTCAACAAAAGTATGGTGATTTTGAACAAGTAATCACTTACCCTCTTAAGATCAGATAGATCAATTCGGTCTTAGTGAACGTTAATCATCACCATCATCATCAAATCATCAAAATAATAAACCAACATCTAACAAAATTATTTTTATTTCAATATTTTTATTATTCCAATTAACCACATTTTAGAATGGAACCCTCCCCTTTTAAATTAGTTATTGTTTTGTCAAACTTTTGTTCATTGCACTATTTTATAAAAGTTCATCCCTACATGCCTTTAAGCATAATATTTAAGGAGATTTTTAGACATTTTTTTCACTTGCATTTTCTTTGAAACATAAAATTTTCCATTATCGCTTCGTTTGACGATATTTTCATAAGTTGTGCTTACTTTCTTATTCGGTTAAGAGTCCTTTCCCATCATGGTTCCCCTATAAAATATCTTATTCTCCCCCATCGTGACGGGACGGTACGGTTTTTATAATGACAACCAAAGGTACCTAACCTTCTCCATAAAATATCTCATACTAAATCAATTTCGTTTTCATCAATTTTAAATATCTCATACTAGATAAACTTCGTTTTATAAATTTTGTTTGAGTTAGAGCATCACAATCTAAAATGTATGAGATTCCAAGCGGAAAATGTTGCTGATTATCGTCTTTTCTATATTTATGAATACGTGTACTTCGTATCCATTTTGCTTATTCATCAACATATCATTATAACATATTTTTATTAGTTTAAATGTTCTATGTGGTGGTTTTTTTCCTGGAGATATTTTTTTGTGATATTTGTTCGAAATTCAATGAGAAATTGTTGGTTTTGTAGATTTAAGTAGTTATTTTTGTATAAGTCGAGTAGTGTAGGGGTTTTTCAACACCCTGAATCCATTACTACATTCAAAAATGCAATTTAAACAACAAAAAATTATGATTTCGTGCAGATTGCCGAATTAGCAAAAAAGAAACAAAACTTAGAGAAATTAGAGAAATGGAGAGCATGCATTACACAAATGATCCACACACTACACACTACCGATAATAGTTTTGCATTGTATAAATTAAACTGAGATACAACACACTTAAATAAGTGTTGTCAGATCCAACTTATTCTATTCTTGGAGAGAGAGGTTGAGAGATTGAATCTCTCCCTCCAAGAGTGGAATAAGTTGGATTTCACAACACTCATTTAAGTGTGATGTATCTCTGTGTAATTTATGCAATACAATATTATTTCTGTGTGTATTTTGTATCTCTCTGCTCTCATGAATTCTAAATTGGTATCAGAGCGGGTATGGAATCCAAGAAAATGAGAAAGAAGTGAATATTAATTTTCGTAGATTAGATGTGTTGAATTTATGTTTGTAAGTTTTATGTGTGTGTTTGTTAATTTATCTTGTGTGCAAGTAAATCTATTGAGATATCGTGCTGTTGGAGAAGGAGCCACCATCATTTCGAAATTTCCACTGCTGCACGAAAAAATGAAGGATTGAATTGGATTGGCTTCACCATGGACAATACAAGAGCCACTACCTATCAGTTTTACAGCTTCACTTCTTCTAGAATCTGCATGTTGGAAAGAACCTAGCTCTCTAGCCATATAATTAAAGGCGCGACATTTGCTTCCAATAGAGGAACAAGAATTACAATTAAAACCATTGTTGAACTGCAAAGAATTAATGTTATTGAATTGGTCTTCAATGAAATGTCCTCAAACAACCAGTATAGATTCTCTTTTGATGCATCTTGCATGCTTTATACACAATTGTTCCAAGTCGATGTCGAGATTGGAAGAGAAATCCAGCCAAATCAAATTGTGATTTGCATTTCCTTGATTTGTAATTTTCAGATCTGATCTCTTCAACTGAATGTGTGTTGTTAGTGTGAGTTAATAGTTTAGTGAGTTTGAGAGATTGTGAATTCAATGAATGTGCATTGAATATTGTACGAGATCTTGGAATTTGAATCATATTGAGTCTAGTCAACTCAATGTTGTTATTGGGTAAATCGGTAGATGCGAACATGAACTAATCCCCCTAGATCCACCTGGATCTAGAACAAAACAAGATGGAACAAGACGCTTTCCCTAAGTTGTGATCATTGAGTTTACTACCAAAGGAGGAATAGATAACGTACCTTATGAATCGCTTCCTTATATCTTTGTTGTCCCTGCTTCACTCCAGTGCTCTTGTGGAATCAGATCTGCGATAACACAAACCAACCAACGTGAAAGTAGCAATAGTAGAATTCAATGACAACCTAAACATGTGATCAAGGAAACATGTAATAAAATACTAATCATTTTATGGGAAAGAGACGTGCCACTGTATTATATTAATGAAAAGTAGAAGATACAACTGAATTGTCTTGATGTTGCAAGTTCCCTTTTAGTGGTCCTTCATTCCAACACACACATACACTTGTTCTGAAATTCGCATGAAGATAATCCACAAAGTCTTGATAGATAAATGGAGGCCTCAAGCATCACTAGGAACATGATTCTTCACACAGTCTTCAGCCTATTCTTTCATCAATTCTATGCTTAATCTTGCTTAACCTTTTCCATGAGAAGCCCATGATTATATAGGAGAAGGTGAAGTGGTTAAAGGGATGAGGATGATTCCACCAAATCAGAGAAACCAGTAGGATCGCAACCATACAGATGCCACCTCACATTCTAGAAGATTCCCCTTCTAGAAACTTTGTGAACCCTCTTTCCTCTTTTAGCTTTGGGACGTCGCCCCACCCTGCCTATATAGCAGCCTATGGAAACCTCGTGGGCAAGCTATAGAGCAGCCTGCGAAAATCATAGATTTCCGCACTGTGTAATATATGCAGCCTGTGGACCCTTTCTAAAAAGCAGTCTTGTAGAGGAGGAAAGAAGTTGCTTTTCTCAGGCAAAAAGTCATGTTAGGAGCCTGAACACATGTTTGTGAAATCATCATTAGGGTGACCAAAATAATGTGTAACAGAATGCCCCCCAAAGTATGAGGCTTGAACTCGTGACAACCGAAATACTTTGTAAAAATGCGTGTGTGTGTCGGGAACAAGGAGTGCACCAATTGGGAACCTGCAAACAATCAAGCACACACACAATATTATACCATGTTTGAAGTAGGCATTCCCATGTTCAGACTATCAATGATTGAAATCATAAATATAAGTCATGGCCACCAATTATACACTGTGGATCCATGTCATCAAGATTCTACATAGCCACCAGGAATACATTGTGGATCTATGTATTGGAAAACTCTGATACAAACATAGCAACGAGACCTACAAAGTGGATCTATGTGCCAATTCAAATCACAAATACTCCATCGCAATCTGGATAAAAAATGATGAATTCTAGGGTCTTCAATCCCGTTGTCCGTTAGTACGAATCTAGCCATATGATTATAGGCATTGAAGTCAAACATGGTTAGAAACCACTTGATTACCGGTCGTTAATGAAAATCGTTAACAAGTGCAAGAGAAATGACCATTGATGTCATTGACTCCGAAGGTACAATAGTACAATCCAATGAGTGTGAATAGATGAGCTGAAGTCAAACACTCGATGGAATCTCTCGATCAGGGATCAATGATGTAAATCCACTATCGAAAGCAAAGAAACCTGCCATTGAGGCATGCAGGCTCTAAGGCACTAAATAATTTCTAAGTCTTGTTCCTAGATAATGAGATGAAGTCGACAGGAAAAGACTCGTCACCAGAGGGCCTTGATGTATCCCCCATCAAATGACACAAAATAAGTAACAGATTTAGGGTAGAGCAAAGTACGAACATGATTTGAAACTGACACAAGGAAGGCCGACATGATATGAATTGACAATTGCAGATGGCCGACTCAATAGAGGGATTGGTTGAACTTCTCTTGAACATATGAATGGCACGACACTGGACTTGGCAGCATTGACTCAAAGACGACCCAAGA